>CM032893.1:922192-971390 GCA_019176425.1 Megalops atlanticus
ACCATCACCCGATGTTAAAGGGGGGGCTCCTGAAAACATCAATGCGCTGAACCTCCAGTGCGTGTGCAGGAAAAGAACGAAAGAGTTCTATCACTCTTTTTCTCCATCGTCTACCGGCCCCGCAGGTTTAAGAGCAACAGGTGCTTCAGTGCCACCAGCAGCTGTGCTCACCGGCCATGAGTAACTGGTGCGATGCGGACCACTGCTGCACCTTCCACTCTCAGAAAGGTGTCGCACCACAACCTGCCAGAGGACAATATTTCCTTTGCCCTGCCCGAGTCACTGTCTGCGCAACAGATCCGCTCCGAGGAACAGATGCCTTATGTGATGCAGCAATGTTATCGATTCTATTATTGTTTGCCGGGAGTCTCTCCATCGCATTTTCCCGGGCTCAGGAATCCTCTTGAGACAAACTTGATTATAACAAATGTTGAGACAAACTTGATTATAATAAATAAAATGACTTTGATTTATTGAAAAACAATTGTGTTTGTGTGTCATAAACCACAGAAAAAATGCCTCTCAGTAATAAGGAGGGAGACCTCAATTTGGTGTCTGTTGTTGGATGAACACAAGAGCAGTGCTTTCGTCCGTCCATCGAAATGATCCCCGCTGTTCAACCACCAGCAACGGACGGATTTTTTTCCCCATAACAACATCACTGGCGGAAACTGACATGTGCGATTGTCTGTTTCATGTAAGGTGTTTCAATCTGCCCGGTTCTGATTACACACCATGTTGCGGCTAAGAGTTAATTCTTCTGTTATTGTGACGGCAGATGGTTTTGGGCTGCAACAAGTATCCATTTATGAAGCAAAAATATTCAGGAAAGCAACTTTTGTTATTGTGGAGCCGTCGAGAAAGGTCGTCCGATCAATGTCATCTGTATTGTAAAAAAAAATAATAATAATAATAATAACAATGAACACCATCTCATTTTTAAACACGGGGCCAGGGAGAAATTCAAGTTCAAGTTCAAGTTCACTTTTTATTGTCATGTGTATTAAAATACAATGAAATATTTTACACCACCTTGCACGCATAGATATACATTATATACACAGAATACAGTACACAATAACATTTACACATGTACAGAATACAGTATATATATTATATACACAGAATATTACACACAACAGGGGGTGATTCTAGGATCAGACCTTAGGGCGCTCAGCCCCTAATGAGAATGTGACATGCATACAGTGCCTTGCAAAGGTGTTCAACCCCTGCTAAATCACTCATTTCACTGGATAACAATTAACACATTAATATTTTTCTATATATGATATTTTAATTTCCAAAAGTAATACTTTTAATGAATTACTAGTAAGTAACATGAGTTTTACACCAAAAAATTTAGGGGTGCTGAATACAGTATATATTATATACACAGAATACAATACAGAATAACATTACATTATATACACAGAATACAGTATAGGTTATGTACACAGAATACAGTACACACTAATAATTGACCACCTTTTTACTACTGACTGAAATGCTCTGTTTCTATACCCACTGTGGGATAAAGCACAATGGAGCTGTCTATATGGAAGTCTGTTCACAAATAATCCCACCATGAATAAAGCGAAACCACGGATCACAGATTAAATGGGCCTACCTTAGACAGAGGTATACAAGCGCCCATGAGGGCCCCCACCAGTAAACATACTGGTTGTTGGTCATTCATTTTTCAGACAGAACTTGCATGATTATTCAGAACTTGAATTTGTTTTCAACATTTCAGGTTAATAAAATGAATTCGTCACCTTTGCCACTGATTCTTTGTGTACGTGTCTTTGTTTTAGCCTACACCTGAGAACTGCTGGATGCTGATGATAATGACCAAATAAGCCCACAGCAATTTCAGAGCCGCTCGATTTCGAATTTCGGCTAACGAAACTGAAGGTTAAGCCTCGGTTTATGTCGCTCTGATTCACTTCTGATCTCCGCCTCTGCTGTATACATGCATAAAAGTGTAAAATAAAAAAATAAACAAACAAACAAATAAATAAATAAATAATTAAAAAAAAATTTTTACAAACCATAACCAAAGTCGCTCTGGATAATTGTCTAAATGACAATAATGCTGACATTTCGGCTAAAAACGCCGGCCGAAAGTGAAGCGTCGGTTTATGTCGCTCTGATTCACTTCTGATCTCCGCCTCTGATGTATACATGCAAAAAAGTGTTAAATAAATAAATAAACAAACGAATAAACATTCTTACTTAACCAACTGTCTCCCGTTCTCCACAAGCACAACCTCCTGGATCCCCACCAGTCTGGGTTCAGACTCGCAGCACACAACTGAAATGGCACTCCTGATGGTGACAGAGGCCCTCTGCACAGGTAGAGCCTCAGCCTGTCCTCGGTCCTAATCCTCCTCGACCTCGCCGCTCGTTTTGATACAGTCTATCACCAGCTGCTCATCGCCAAGCTTCTCGGAGATTGGCATCTCTGGGACTCGCCCTTTCCTGGTTCAGGTCCTACCTGACCGCTAGATCTTCCCAGGTCTACTGGAAAGGCTCCACCTCCCACACCCACTCCCCTCACTACAGGTGTCCCCAGGGCTCTGTATTGGGACCCCTCCTCTTCTCCATCTACACCAACTCACTTGGTTCAGTCATTAACTCACATGGTTTCTCCTATCACTGCTATGCTGATGACAATCAACTAATCTTCTTTTCCTCCCTCCACCCCCAGGTCGAAAAGATCTCTGCCTGCCTGGCTGACATCTCCAGATGGATGGCCTCCAACCACCTCAAGCTTAACCTGGACAAGACTGATCTGCTCTTCATCCTGGCCAAGCCCTCTCCTCTCCAAGAGCTCTCAATCACTGTCGACGGCACCACAGTAACTTCCTCCACTTCTGTGAAGAGCCTGGGTGTCACCCTCGACAACAGGCTGGCCTTCAATGACTACAACTCCCAGACAACGTGCTCCTGTTGATTCCTCCTCTTCAACATCAGGAGGATTCGCCCTTTTTTGACCACCTACTCCACCCAGCTGCTCGTCCAGGCCACCGTGCTCTCCCGCTTGGACTACTGCAATGCCCTCCTTGCAGGCCTCCCAGCCTGCACCATTCAGCCGCTGCAGCTCATCCAAAACGCAGCTGCTAGGCTGATCTACAATCTCCCAAAGTTCTCCCGCGTCATCCCCTTACTGAGATCCCTCCACTGGCTCCCGATCACAGCCAGGATCCGCTTCAAAACCTTGACTCTCACCTTTTGTGCTACAAAAAAGACTGCCCCAACCTACCTCCAGGACCTCATCCAACCTTACGCACCTGCTCGACAACTTCGCTCTGCTACATCCGGACGCCTCGCTCCACCCACCATCAGAAGGAAAAGCCCACGCTCCTCATAGCATTGCTTCTCCATCATCGCCCCCCAGTGGTGGAATGAACTCCCCACCCCCCTGAGAACATCCCCTTCAATCCAACCTTCAGACGTGGGCTGAAGACACACCTCTTCAGACTCTACCAGGCTTGTACTCGTAGTTCTATCTCTTACCTTGTATTTGTAGCATGTTTTGCCTAGGTAATATAGTGGTACTTTATTGTCCCAGTGATTGTATTCGATATATGTACCCTTAGATCTGATTAGTTCTGTCTTGCTACACTGACCTTGTGCTCAGCTTCAGCACTATCTGCATTGTATGATCTGTACACATCTTGCCCTTGTGCCTGTGCCTGTTTTCCCATTATATGCACTCTTGTACGTCGCTTTGGATAAAAGCGTCTGGTAAATGAATAAATGTAAATGTAAATCATGGTGCTGGTCATTCTGGTCCGCAACCGGCGCTAGTCCTCCACCTCTGACATCTTCCTGTTCATCCTGACCATCATGGATGCCTACTTCGGCATCATGGTGCCCATCAACTTCTTCAACCTCTACCTGTGGAAGAGCAAGGAGGGCTGGCAGGCCATCAAGTTCACCTACGGCGTAAAGGACACCAGCGGCCCACTCTTCCTGTCCTGCATCTGTGTGGACCGCTTCTTGGCCGTGCTCTTCCCATCACCTTCAGCCGGCTCAAGGCCCACAAGGCGGTACACATCGGCTGCTCTGTGGTGGTGCTGGCACTCACCCTCAGCTACAGTAGGAGGCCTCCCCAACTTCGAGAAGATCTTCACAGGCGAGATCCTGGCAGCGTTCGCGCTCGTGGTGCTGTGCAACGTGTCCATCCTGTGGCGCTGCGCCGGTCCCAGGGGCCGGGACGAGATGCACCCCATGAAGAAGAAGGCCTTCAAGATGGTGCTGTCCATCACCGGCATCATCATCTTTAACTACCTGTCCCCCGTGGCACTCTTCCCCTTCCAGCACTGCTACACCGAGGACGTCTTCCTCTGCTACGTGCAGCCCGTCGGCTTCTCCTTCGTCAACATCAGCAGCAGCATGCAGCCCCTGCTTTACCTCTCATGTGTGGAGAACATCCCCTGCCTGAGACGCCTCTGCGCCCGAAAGGAGGCCGCCACCCCCGGCCCCATGTCCACTGTCACCACCGTGGCCACGCCCACTGACCCCCCCATCCTCATAAGCTGAGATTCACATCAATCACCTGAGAGTGAATGAGATGGAGCTGGAATTCAGAAGTCCACTTCCATAGAATAGCACATGGTTTCACCTTATCTGGGAGCTGTCCTGTACAGTGAACAGCAGTAGGATATATACCGTCATACAATGTTGACATACAGTAAATATCGTACAAATGAAAATACAGTTTTTACAAACTGATGACAGTCTTTCTCTGACTGCACCAGATTGGATGATGCTTTAAATTGAATTATCCATATATATTGTTATCCTGCTACTCTAAACTGAAGTCCACTTCAGATGGATCGAACCTGTTACCTCTCAGTTGTAATGAATGTGCTGTAAAAGCTTTTTTAGAGCTGATTGAATGCATGAGCGTGTACCCTGATATGTTTAATACTGTCACTCCAGGTTTTTTATGCCTATCTTTGCTCCTCTGTTTTCATTCTGTTTCATATCGTATATTATATTCATATCTGTTAGAACTTTGCATGGCTCTCCCTCTGTGAAGTCATTTTAACCTTCCAGTGTTAAGAGCACAATATGAAGTAGGATTTAATTGCTGATTGCCATCAGAATTAGGCTTATTGAATTTACATGAATATATACTTCATTCCATACATCATGGGCACATAGTTTTTTTTAAAAAACTATGAGTGTTTTTTGGTATTAAAGAGTATTTCATTCGTGTTACATGTGCTTTGTATGAGTGTGTTGACTATAGGTGTATATGCAGGGTGCGTGTGTTTTTGTGTGTGTCAGAGTTTCAGAGACTGCTACCAAAAACAACCAGCCTCATGGCCTCGTGACAGCCTGTCTGTCCCTTTTTGCCTACTGCTTCCCTGAGCTTCCAGCAGAGGTCCCATCTTCTGGTTTTGTGTGTTGCCCAATTTAGTCAACCAGTCCCACGTGTGTCTTGTTAATTTGGTCGCATGTTTTCATGCCCTGTATAAGCCCTGCCTGTTGCTTTGTTCTCTGCTCAGCTTTGAGCTACCCTGCCTTCTGTGTGCTCCTGTGCACAAAACTTAGTGATCTCTGCAAGTGGATTCCTCCTGGTTACTTGTTACTGTGTGTGTGTGCATCATTGTAATGTGTGTGTATCAGAGTAGGTGCCAGAAAAAATCTAATAGGGGGCATTAAGGTAACCGTGGGGGAACAAACTGCTGTTCGAGAACTCAATCTATGATGTAATGCTTGATAATATGAGTTTGCAGTCAACAACTAACACACCACCTCAGTTCCAATTTCAAATCATGCTGCAAAGTCTCTCTCTTTCACACACACACACACACACACGCTACACTGTGCACCCACACTAGACAAAATATAGCCTACATGCAAGCCACATCTTTCTCTCGCTCTCTCTCCGTCTCTCTCTCACACACACTGCACTGTGTGCATCATTAGAACATCATTTGAAATAGACTGTATACTCCACTCTTACTGAATAAATGCAGACATACCCAAAAATCATTCAACATATTGCGCATCATGAAATCCAAGGCTGGCATCATAAAGTGAAGAAACGCATGTAAGCTTACCTTTAGCAGAGTTGCAGGCGGTGAGTGTTGGTGCTGAGTTCCTAAGAATGGTGACCTTCCATTCAGTTGCATTTTTCGGGTTAAGTCCTCTCAAACTCTAGCTGACCCAGCTGGGCCTTTCTTTTGTGGAGCATTGGCGTCTGTGTGGTCCCAAAGTAGGTTTCTCAGAGTGGAGAATGAATTCTCGCACATTGCTGTGGAGGCGCCAAATGTTAAGGCAGTCAGTACACTGTGCATTCCGATCAGATGTGGTACTTTGAGAGGATGTGCTGTACAGTCCAATCCCCCTCAATTGGCTCTGATTGTTTTTGTGAGCTGAAAAACCGTTGAGCAACTTCGTGATCTGTCTCAATTATAGGCGATCCTGACAGGTCCATAATACGCATCACAGCCTTTACATCAAGAAATGTATCACTTTCTGGATTCAGTGCAACAAGTGCACTAGCCAACTCTGAGTTGCGCTCACTGTATCGGTGATCCATTTCTCCAAGCACTGAATCAATAGTGTTGCAGTACAGTCTCTGAAGTTCTGTTTTTTCGTCATCATCCCTGTGTCCTGTAGTTCCCATAACGACATACTCATCCATATTCGTGTTCTCTTTGCGTCTCCATTTGGGGATCGCAGGTCTCAGTGATGTGCTGGCAGCCGTGTCCATGTCCCACACCTTATTAAACTCCCGTCACAACAGAGTTTCCGCACAAGCTGTTGCACTAGCCACGATATTTAAAACTTGTCATCAAGTCAGTGTCCTCTCTCTGTAGAATTTAAGCAGGCCCAAAGCCTCCATTCGTATGTCTGCGCCATAGGCCAGCACAGAGTCTAAAGAGATGTTATTGAAGTACTGTAGAATGAATGACAGAGTGGCAAGATATCCACCCATCTCTGTTCAGAAGGCGTTTAAGATTCACACCTTTATAGTGCACAGCAATTGTGCGCAGAATTTGTACAGGGGATTACACACATGAAAAAGTTCACTACAGCTGTCTCTGCTGACATTGCATGTACTACCAGTAAGTGTAGCTGGTGATTAAGACAGTGTACATAAGGTATCCCACAACCTAGTTTCTCTTTCAGTAGCTTCTGGATGCCACCATGCTTCCCAGACATCAGAAAAGCCCCATCAAATACCTGGCTTAGAATCTTTGATGTGTCCAGTCCAACTTCATTTAGCTCTGCCAAAACAGTGTCTGTTAATGTCTGTGTGTCACCTTTGCTAGCCGTTGCTATGGTTGCAGGCGCTCTGTGACCTCATATGACTCATTTACAAATCGAATGACAATCAATATATTTTTCACACCTGGTGGGGTCCACCGGGTTCCATCTACTTTCCCAGAGTGCTATATTTATAAGTGTGTGTGTGTGGAAACAGTATAATTAATCTAAAACAGCACGGGGAGGATTGATATTCGTTTGCAGTAGTTGGTCTTATATGAGTCGCTTTAGCAGCGCTTTTTGCAAATGATTTACGCCTGTAACACAAAAAAATCACAGACACACACACGAAACGTACCACAGAACTGGCAAAATTAACTGTCGTTTTTTCGAGAAATGGGGTCAGATGTATCTCTAGATTTTCTCAATATATTCAGTCTTTGTTTCCCCTCTGGCGTCACTGTCTTCTATTAATGTGTGCATTCGTTGGTGGAATGACACTCTTCACAAGTGCTGTGGGACTTCTGGCGTTTCGAATGAAATCGTTATAATGTGCCAGGGAGTGCCTCTCGCAACCCCCTGCTTCCATCGATCATGTCTGCATCAACTCTCCAGTCTTAGTGACTGAGAATTACGTAACTGGCTGCTGTATCTAATGAGGGCTGTGCGCGGTATGTCACCGGCAGAGTGGGAAGGATTTGATCCCAAAGACTGGATCCCGCCTGAGAGGGAGGCAATCTGAAGAAGGGACCATCCATAGGTGTTAAGAGCAGGAAGCCTGTCGCATGAGCCATCGAAAATATGGACTCCTAAAAAGCTGGACAGAGAAGAAAGGAGGTCTGACTGCTCAGTGGGTCACGACGCAGGATGGAATGATCACCTCATTACGATCGTTACACTGCTGTGTTGTAGTTTTGCGCGTATTAAGCCGTGTGTGGAGAACAATCTCCAACTTTCCGCTGAGCAGGTGCAAGTGTTGACGGCAGTACTTAAGGCGGAAGATTAGAAACCACCTCAGTCGAACTTCATGGCATGGAAGGCCTGGTCTGGCCTGGCGTGGCGCGGCCGTGAGCGTTCCCGTTGTCCTGGGGTCATAATGACCAAATCATATTCAAGCCTAAGAAAATGATATAAAACTTTTATCTAAGTACTTGGCCTCCTATGTAGCTTCCTATAATGACCCCAAAAATGGAAATTTGGGGATTTTTAAAAAAAATCTGTGTAGCTGCCACAAAAAAGTAACGCCTATTGTCTTGGGGTCAATATGACCCGAGATAACTTTTGGTGTTGAACCGTCTTTATGAGCAGTTCTGTCTAACTCAGAGTGCACAAACTCAAGTATTTCCTCATACTCATAAATACCTGGTACTCGGCCCATTTTAAAGATATTAGCATGCATGCTAGTTTAGCATGCTAGGTCGCTAGCAGTACACAATTTCCATGTTTTTCCATACTGCATTCCACACTGTATCAAAACCACTGATGCCCCTGCCCTCCAATGATTGATTTGACATTTTACACATGCTCAACTATCAGCAGCAAGATGTGCCCAAACACCAGAGCCAGTGCCAACACCAGCCCCAAAATGTGCGTGATGTCATCTTTGCACAGGGTCTGATAATAAAACCCCAATGATCTGCCAGAAATGCACCACGACATATCTGTAAAAACACATGCTTTCACAACTTTGCCAGTCACGTGTTTGAGATAACACCTCATGATTTTTCTACACACTGTCAACACTGTACAATAAGACTATCAGAACCCAAGCAGGGACTCAGGCGCAGACAGAGGGAAGACCGTGCACAAAGGTTTATTAAATCCAAAGAGTAATCCAAAAACGTAGTCCAAAACAGAAAAACACAGCAGCCAAAACCAGGAAAACAAAGATCCAGGAAAACAAAGTTGAGGGGAACAGGCAAGGCAACAAAACCAGCAGGCAGACACAAAACAAACGGCGAGTAGCAAAACAGAAGACTGAGATGAACTAGCAGCGAAACAAAGAGACAAGCAGGAAAGATATAGGGCTGGAGCTGATGAGGAGATGGGATGCAGGGTGCACGGACAGGCAGGTGGAGACAATCAGGTAATCAGGTGGGCAGAGACAGGGCGGAGGCTGCAGGGCTGGAACACAGGAAACGGTAAAGAGCACATGGACGGGGAAAACAAAAACAAAACTGGCTAAGATGCCGTAGTACTGACAAAGAGAGACTGCATGTAAAAAAGCTACAAAAATACAACAAACCCTAAAAAAAACTTTACCAAACTATCCCTTTACCCTACTACATCTACCCCAATACAGAGCAGGCACTTTGTCAAGGTGGGGTAGCCTGAGTGTCTCAGTGATCATTTGGGTTGTACTGATAGGGGCTGTACCAGTCCCTCTGAGGTCCAACCATATCAAGATGGCCAAAAATGAGAGATTAGACTAAGACCAGCTCTTTTTTGTCTATTATTCATTTGAATTAGTGTATGTTTGGATTATATGGATGTTGGAAAAAGAGCAGGAACTCAAAGATTTTGCTATCAATCTTGAAATCAACTTGTCTTGTTGAAGCAAAAAAATTCCAATTCACACACTTCCTTAGGGCAGTTTAGATGTATTCATGGTAATATTACAGAACCACAATCTCCTTGACCTAGTTTAAATATGTGTTTAGATAGTCTCATTGGCATGCATAAGTTTATAGCTTTACCTTCTCTCTCTTACAAAATTTGAACAATCAGATGCTATAGTTGGCTACTTCAAAGGGAGGCGCTATAGACTTAGTTTCAATTCATGAATATCAGAATCTATTACATCTTAAAAGGCTAAGAGTTGTATTTTGGGAATTTTATGACAATTTTACCAATATCCAAAACATTTTTCATGCTTTTGCAGTGCATGGGACCTTTGGGGGGTGCTGGAGCGTTAACAAAACAGCTGATGTTGTTTATGACTGTTTGGTTGTATTCTACACTTATAGCTGTGACATTGTGCCACATGTTCACATTTGTATTCAAAGGTTTAATTGGAGTTATGAGATAAGTGGACCCGGGTCATAGTGACCAAAGGGTGAGTATTTCTTAAGACAATAGGAGGGTTAAACTGATCAGAAACTTATTTGAACCAATTCAGGGACTGGCAGTATTTTTCTGTGTTTAAGTTCTTGGACAGAAGGGGGATCACCAATCCTGACATTATTTCGTTTGCTTCATAGCTGCGGAGTCTGCTTTCAAGCTGTGAGTGGCGGGCACTGTTGCACATACAAACATCACTGGTGGGAACTAACCTGTGCGATTGTCTGTTTCATGTGTCAGGTTTTTCAGTCTGCCGGTTCTGATTACACAGCATGTTGCAGCTACGGCTTAATTCTTTCTGTTATTGTGACGACAGAGGCTTTTGGGCGTAACAACTATCCATTTATGAAGCAAAATATTCGGGAAAGTAACTTTTGTTATTGTGATCCGTCATGGAGAAATGGTCGTCTGATCAATGTCACCTGTGTTAGCAAAAAAAAAAAAAAAAAAAAAAAAAACGAACACCATCTCATTTAAACCCAGGGCCAGGGAGAAATTCAAGTTCAACTTCAAGTTCACCTTTATTATCATGTGTATTAAAAATACAATGAAATACTTGTGCTCCGACTCTCTCTGCCTCAACATGAAGGACACACCATCACAAAACTACAACAAAGAAAGACACTACAGACCTACATAGACTATGTACACCACCTTGCACGCGTAGATATACATTATATACACAGAATACAGTACACAATAACATTACATATGTACACAGAATACAGTATATATTATATACACAGAATACAATACACAATAACATTACATTATATACACAGAATACAGTATACATTATATACACAGAATACAGTACACAATAATAATTGACCACCTTTTCACTACTGACTGAAATGGTCTGTTTCTATACCCACTGTGATGTGCGCACAATGGAGCTGTCTATATGGAAGTCTGTTCGTCAAATAATCCCACCATGAATAAAGCGAAACACGGATCACAGATTAAATGGGCCTACCTTAGGACAGAGGTATACAACGCCCCATGAGGGCCCACTCAGTAAACATACTGGTTGTTGGCCATTCATTTTTCAGACAGAATTGACATGATTATTCAGAACTTGAATTTTGTTTTTCAACATTTCAGGTTAATAAAAATGAATTCGTCACCTTTGCCACTGATTCTTTGTGTACGTGTCTTTATTTAGCCTACACCTGAGAACTGCTGGATGCTGATGATAATGACCAAAGAAGCCCACAGCAACTTTAGAGCCGCTCGAACACACCATAGCTGACTTCAACACGAACCTCGGCAGGGAAAGTTTACACGCTGGTAGGCTAGGAGCGGAGCCGGAGGAAGGCGCAGCGCCTTTGAGGGCAATCACGCCAGAAATTCACTGGCCGGCGCATGAAAGCTTCAGTCAGCCAGGCGACTACGCTTTAACAAGTCTATCAAACACATTAAAGTGTGCTTTCGCAGAAAGAACAGTGCTTACATTCGCCATTGCTTTAAAAACAACACGTAGCAACGTAGGCATAGGAGTGTCAGCAGCTAAATGCTTTACAGGCGAGGCGAAAACGGCAAACGATGTCGGGCAAGGAAACCGTGGGCAAAGTGAGAACATGTCGGCATCGTCTGTAAACAGCAAAGCTTCTTAATTAACAAGGTGCTCAATTCTTACCATTTGTCAGAACAAATAAATATACGCGGTCGCAATCATTCCTACAAATAAGTAACCGCTTCAGTTCTCAGTAGAATGTTTATTATGGAAAGCATACAAATGTTGCCACACACAAGAATGGCAATTAAAACGAGGGCATTAACATCTCTTTGTTTCACCAGCTGAGATAACGAGCTAACGTTGTGCTCACATACAAGGATGTCATGTCGAGGTTGCAAAAGTAACAAACGGTAAAACAGACAATAATAAGACAGGTAAGCCTACTATTCACAGCAGACGAAGCTTCCGATGAGACGAGCATAAACGACTAAACGCGGAAGCGCTTTTGGAGGCGTCTGTTAGATTCCCAAGTGCAAAGCGAACAAACAAGTTACAGCAAATTAATTAAAACTGTTTACAATCGAAAAGCGAACAGTCCAGGAAGAATTTCAAAGGCACTATAGATGAAATGGTTGCAATTCTAAATCAAACGTTGTGAAACTGGCGAGCTCTCCTGCGTTGTGCTCCTCGGTCACTTTTTCTCCAAATCGAAACGCGAAACTGTAACTGCTGGCGGATGGGCTCGCCTGCGTTAGTGCTGCCGCGCAGCTCCTGGTACCCGTGTATGTGGCCGTTCGCGGATTACTAGACTATGAATTCTAAACGGTCGCGGGTGTGTCTGCTGCGCTCCACTCCATGAGTCGCTTCGCTGGTAGTGTCTTTTGTGCCCTTTCAGACACTTTCTTCTTGCTTGAGCCATATAGCCACAAAATCTTCCACTCACAATGCTGCGGCAGTGTAGCATAGTGGTTAAGAGGCGGGACTCGTAATTGAAAGATTGCCGGTTCGATCCCCCGCTGGGACACTGCTGCTGTACTGTAACGTACATAAGTCTGCTGAATGAAGAAATACAATGCCGCACATCCACGTGTCCGAGAAAAGTCCCAAACGCGCTTCACTTAGTCCTCGCGGAAGAGAGCAAATTCAGAATTTGCACCTTTCTAAATGTTAAATGTCTTCAGCACTTCCATCACCATGCCCACGACAGACGAGCCGCGCGCTTGATCCGCTGTCTGACGGGACGCTTACCGCCGAAGGATCCTACAATTTCGGCGTACGAACCGAAAAAGTTAACCCGAAAATCTCTAGCATTAAAGTAGGACGCTTCAGCAGGATCCCTGACGGCGACAAGACGCGGACGTGTTCAGCCACCGTGTGGGAGGGCTACGACTCCTGAGTTCTGTTGGCGCCACACCTCCACCTCGGCCTACGTCACGCTGATTGACTTTTGGAGCTCCGCCTCTTTGATCAAAAACAGAAGATCCGGAAAGCATACCTCATTCAAAGCATGACAGCGACGACGACAGGACACCGGCGACTATACACTTCAGTTTAGGTCGTTCTGGTGCCTTCCCCAGCAAGGTGGAATACATTTGGCAGGAGCCCTTCGTGCATATACCGCAAGGAATAAGAGATACAATCTATGTCCGCTTCCAGGGTGGTATCTTCATGAGAATATCACGCGAGTATAAAGGAAGAAGCATTGGCATGTGCCTGCTGAAATCATGTGCAGAAGACGACATCAGCCATATTACTGCCAAAACGCTGAAACTACACAATATCAACAGAAGGAATTCAGAGGCAATGAAAAGCATTGGTAAAGCAAGGTGATGCTATGCCGACGCGAGAGTTTAAAATCACAAGTTCAAAAAGACAAGCGGATTGCAGCTGTGGAGCCGAGGAATTTCACACAATATGTTGAATTGTTCGGCACTGCCTCCAAAACCTGGCGTGAAAGACAAGTTTAGGGGACAGGCCGATTTACTTCGTTGTCAAGATTATATTCTAGAATGTGATCCCACGACCTTTACATGAAACTACGCTTTTAGGATAATCGACCAGGAGAACTCTGTCGCGGAAGAATTTTCGTCTCGAGAAAAACCTTTCCTACGTAAAACTAAAAGTATCTGACAGCTGTAATAAACATTTTAGCAAGATTGTCCAGAACTACTTGAATGGAAACAATTCAAAATGTGCACGACGTGTGGAACGTCCCGAAGACGCCGTCGCTGAAGCTGCGCTTGTGTACCCGAAGTCATCAGAAATGAAGAAATGTTTTTCCTCAATTCCCTCATGACTTCTTGCTTACACACCTGGGACGAGTTTCGGGACCATCACCCGATGTTAAAAGGGGGCTCCTGGAAACATCGATGCGCTGAACCTCAGTGCGTGTGCAGGAAAGAACGGAAAAGTTCTATCATTCTTTTCTCCATTGTCTACCGGCCCCGCAGGTTTAAGAGCAACAGGTGCTTCTACAGCGTCGCCACCAGCTGTGCTCACCGGCCCAGTGACTGCGATGCGCGGACCACTGCTGCACCTTCCTCTCAAGAAGGGTGGTCCGCACCCCATAACCTGCCAGAGGACAATATTTCCTTAGCCTGCCTGGGCCACTGTCTGCAGAACAGACCCGCTCCGAGGAACAGATGCCTTATGTGATGCAGCAATGTTATCTTTCTATGATTATTTGCCAGAGTCTCTCCATCGCATTTTCCAGGCTCTAGGAATCCTCTTGAGACAAAACTTGATTATAACAAATGTTGAGACAAACTTGATTATAATAAATAAAATGACTTTGATTTATTGAAACAATTGTGTTTGTGTGTCATAAACCACAGAAAAAATGCCTCCAGTAAAAAGAGGAGACCCCAATTTGGGGTCTGTTTTGATCAACACTAGAGCAGTGCTTTCGTCCATCCTTCGAAATAATCCCGGCTGTTCCTGGTCTGACCATCAGCAACGGATGGAATTTTTTCGATAACAACATCAGTGGCGGGAACTGACATGCGATTGTCTGTTTCATGTAAGGTTTTTCAATCTGCCCGGTTCTGATTACACACCATGTTGCGGCTACGAGTTAATTTTCTGTTATTGTGACGGCAGATGTTTTTGGCGCAACAACTATCCATTTATGAAGCAAAATATTCAGGAAAGCAACTTTTGTAATTGTGAGCCGTCGAGAAATGGTCGTCTGATCAATGTCATCTGTGTTAGGCAAAAAATAATTATAATAATAACAAATGAACACCATCTCATTTTAAACACAGGGCCAGGGAGAAACAAGTTCAAGTTCAAGTTCACTTTTTATTGTCATGTGTATTAAAATACAATGAAATATTTGTACACCACCTTGCACGCATAGATATACATTATATACAAATGGAATACAGTACACAATAACATTACACATGTACACAGAATACAGTATATATTATATACACAGAATATAATACATAACAGGGGTGATTCTAGGATCAGACCTTTTAGGCGCTCAGCCCCTAATGAGAATGTGACATGCATATAGCAGTGTTTTCAAAGGTGTTCAACCCCCCTGCTAAATCACTCATTTCACTGGATAACAATTAACACATTAATATTTTTCTATATATGATATTGTAATTTCAAAAGTAATACTTTTTTAATGAATTACTAGTAAGTAACATGACTTTTACAACAAAAATTTAGGGGGTGCTGAATACAGTATATATTATATACACAGAATACAATACAGAATAACATTACATTATACACAGAATACAGTATAGGTTTATATACACAGAATACAGAATACAGTACCACACTGACCACCTTTTTTACTACTGACTGAAATGCTCTGTTTCTATACCACTGTGATGTGCACAAAGGAGATGTGTATATGGAAGTCTGTTCGTCAAATAATCCCCACACTTGAATAAGCCAAGCACGGATCACAGATTAAAAAGGGCCTACCTTTGGGCAGAGGTATACAAGCCCCCGTCTGAAAACACGTTAATGGTTAATTTTTGTTTTGGGCCCGGGGATGGTTTTTTTTAAAAATTTTAAAAAAATTCGGGGAAAAAAATTTTTTTGACTCGGGGAATTTTCCCTAATGTCATGTTTGAAAAAATTTTTAAAAAGAAAATCAAAACAAGGGGGGGGTTAAAAAAATTTTTTTTCCCCCCAAAAAAAAATTTTTTAAAAACCATCCCAAAATAAAAAAAAAAAAATAAAATTACCCTTTTCAAAAAACAATTAAAATTTTAAAAAAAACCCGGGGGCAAAAACTTTTAATAACCAAAAATTTAACAACAGGGGTTTTAATTTTAAACCCCTTTAAAAACCAAATTTTAAAATTAAACTAAATTTTTTTAAATTCAATAAACCTTTTTTCAAATTCTTTATTTAAAAAAAAATTTTTTAATAATTTAAAAATTTTTAAAAAAAAAAGAAAATTTTTTATAAACAGAATACATAGGGTTTTTTTAAAAATTTTAAAAAAATAATAATTTTATACACGGGAATTAAAAAAAATTAACCCAAAAAAAATAAATTTGGGTTTTTTCCCCAAATATCCCAATCCCCGGGGTTTTTGGGAAAACCCCCCCGGGGCGAAAAGGGTTTTTGAAGGGTTTTTTTAAAAACATGCGGGGCCCACCCAAAAAAATTTTTTTCAATTTTTTCCCCCTTTTAAAAATATTTTTTTTTTCTTTTTAAAATTCTTTTTTTTAAATGAATTTTTTCATTATTTTAAAAAAAAAAAATTTCCCGAAACCCTGGGCTTTAAACCAAAAAAAGGGTCGTTAGGCCAAAAAAGGAAAAAGCCCTTTGGGGAAACCCTTACTTTAGAACCGGGCGGAGCCGGGGGCCCCAAAAAAACGAGGGGGAAAAAAAATTCCGGCCGCAAAAATCAAAAAGGCCCCAAAAACACGAGCCCAAAAAAAGGGGGGCCAAAAACAAAAGAAAGGGAAGGGACAAAGGGCCCCGGGGGGCTTTCCCTGTTTAAACGGGGGAAAAAAAAATTTTTTCCTTAAATTTTTAATGCGGCCACCTTAAAATTTAAATGCAATTTTACAAAAAGAACCTTTTTTCCAAAAGAATTAAAAGGGAAACAAAATTTTTTTCCCCCCAAAAAAATAAAAAGGGGAAAAAATTTTGGGTTTTAAAAAAGGAAAAAATTTTAAAAAAAAAAGCAAATTTTTTTGGAAAATTTTAAAAAAAAAAAAAGAAAACCAAAATTTAAAAAATTTTTCCCTTTAAAAAAAAAACATTAAGGGAAAAATTTTTTCCCTTTTTAAAAAGGAAAAAAAAAAATTAAACAAATTTTAAAATGGTTCCCCTTTTTAAAGGGAAAACCCTTTTTTTTGGGGGGTTTCCCCCGGGGGGCCCCTCTGGGGTGGGCCCCCGTCCTTCTAAAACCGGACCCTTTGGGGGGTTTCTTCCCCCCCTTCCCCTCGGGGTGCCCTTGGTTTGCTTTCTTCTTTAAAATTTGGGGGTTTTTTCATCCAAAGGGCCCTTTATGTTTGGGCCCAACCCGGTTGGGCCCGCAAAAAACCTTTTCCTAAAAATGCATGGGAAAAAAAGGGAATGGAATCAAAAAACCCAAACCGCTTCGCGCTTTTTTTTGGGAAAGAACCCTTTTTTTCCCCCAAAACCCCCGCCCCCCCCCAAGCCCCGGGGGAGGGCCCCCTTCCTTTTAAAGGGTTTTGGGGGAAAAAAATTTTGCAAAAGAAAACCCCGGGTTTTGGGGGAAGCCCTTTTTTGTTTGGGGGAAAAAGATTAGCCCTTTAAAACCCACCCCTTTGCACCCCGGCTTTGCCCCCCTTTTTTAAAAAAAAAATTTTTTTAAACCCAAAACCCCCAAAACCCTTTAAACTACCCCCCAAAAAAAGGAAAAAATTTTTTCTGGGGGCGAGAACCCCCAGGGGGGAAAAAGAGGTTTTTGGGGGGGCCCTTTTGGGGGCGGTAAAAAGGAAAAGAAAACAAGGTCCGGTTTCACAGAAAATCAATATTAAAAGGGGAAACCCCCCCAAAAAAACCCCAAAAAAAAAAAAGAAAGGGGATAAATTTAAAAAAAAAAAAATTAAAAAAGATTTTAAAATAATTTTTAAAAGGGGTTAATCCCCAAACCGGGGGAAAAGGGGACGGGATTCCTTTTTTTCAATTTTTTTCCCCCAAATTTTCCCCCTTTTTTTGCCCCCGGGGGTTTCCGGGAAATTTTTAAAATTATCAAACCCAAGTTTTAGAAAAACAAAAATTTGGGAAATTTTTTTCGGGAAGGGCAATTAAAGCAGAGTCGGAACTGGAAAAATTGCTTTTCCGGACTCCTTTTTAAAACAAAATTTTCCCCTTTAACTTCCCACCCCCCTTTGGGGGGCCCCCCCCCGATTTTAAAAAAAACCCCCATTTAACCCCTGGTTCCCCGGGGCAAAGGGCCCCCAAAAATTCCGGGTTTTAGTTCCGGGGGGGAGGGGAAAAAAAACCCCTTTTTTCCCCGCCACCCCCCCCAAAAGGTGGCCACCCTCCCCCCGGGGGGCCCCCCCCGGGGGGGCCCTTCGCCCCCCCCCAAATGGGAAAATTCCGAGGTTTTTTTTTTTTTTCCCCCCCTCCAAACCCTCCTTTTTGAAAAATTTTTTTCAAATTTTTAAAATTTTTTGTTTGTAAAAAATTTTTTTTGGCAAAAACAAAAAAGTTTAAAAAAGAAACCCCAATTTGGGGGTTTTTTTAAAAACATGGTTTTTTCTTCCCCCCAAAAAAACCCCTTTTGGGAACCCCAAAGGGGGTTTTCCCAAAAAACATCCCCGGCACCTTGATTATCCCTTTAAAGGTGTTTTAACCCCCGGTTTTTTCCCCCATTTTGGGGAAACTTTGTTTTTGGGAGTGGTTTTTCCCCAAAACCCCCCTTTGAACAAAATTTCGGAAAGAATTTTTATTTAGGGTGGTGGGCAAACAATTCATTTAAAAAAAATAATAAAACAATTTTTTAAAAATAAAAGGGGATTAATTTTTTTTTGATTTTTAAATAATAAAATTTTTTTAACCCCTTTTAAAAAAAAAAGAATCAGTCAAAAACTTAACCCTGTAAAAATAAATAAATTTTTTTCCCCCGGGGGGTTAATAACCGGGGAGCCAATAAATAAAATTCAAATACTTAAAATTCAACCCCCAAAACCCAATTTAAAAAAAAAATTTTTTTAAAAATAAATTTTTTTTTTAAATATTTTAAAGTTTTTTTTAAAAAATATTTTAAAAATTTTCCCAAAAAAAAAATATTAATTTTAAAAAAATACAAAAAAATTTTAAAAGAACGAATTTTTCCCCAAAATTTTAAAAAAATTTTTTTTTTTACAAAAAAGGTTTAAAAAATTTATAGAAACTTTTTTAAACCCCCAGAAAAACCTTTACCCTTTTCCCCAAAAGGGGCAACCCCGGTTCACCCTAAAAAATTTTGGGTCTTTTTTTTTCCCCTTTTAAAATTTAAAACTTTTTTTTTAAATTAAAAAAAAATTTTTTTTTTTTTTCGGGGTTTTTTTTCTTTTTTAGTTTAGTTTTAAAAAAAAACTTTTTTAAAAAAATATTTAAAACCTAAAAGGGGGGTTCCCTTGGGTAAAAGGGGGAGGGGAAAAGCCCAGAAATTTTTCCGCCAAAAAAGGGTTCAGCCCCGGGGGGTTTAACTGGGGGGAAAAAAAGAAAGGGCCCCACCGAAAGGTTTCACGCCAGGTAAAAACCAAAAACTTGTCAGCAAACGTTTGGCCAGGGGAAAATAAAATGGAGGGGGGGGGAACCCGCCTTCTCCCAAAAAAAGGCCAATTACATTTCGTTTAAAAGGGAGGGCAAAAATTGGGAAAAAACTTTTGGGGGAAATTTTTTTAAAATTTTAAAAAAAAATTTTTAAAAAAAGGGAAACTTTTTTTAAAAAATAAGAGCTAAATTTTGCTCAAAAACGTTTCCCAAAGGGTTTTTTTAAAAATAAAAAGGGCCCCAAAAAGCAAAAAAAAATAAATTTTTCCACTTTAAAAGAGTTAAAAAAAAGTTAAAAAAAAAAAACCCAAAAAAAAATAAGGGCCCAAAATTTAGGAAGGGTTAAAAAAAAATAAAAACAAACGGGAAATTTATTTTTTAAGTTTTCCCCAAAAAACGAAAATTTAATAAAGTTTAGGGGCCCGTGGGTTTTTTAAAGGGCCCCCAAAGGGGGGGTTTTCGAAATTGTAAACCCCAAATTTCCGGTTGTTGGCCTTCCCAATCCCGGAAACCCAAAACTGCGTTTGGGCTGTTTGGCTCCCAAAGCCCCGGGTTTTCTGGGTTGTTTCCTTTAAAACTCCGGGTTTTTTGCCCCACCCCTTTCCCCTTTTTTGGCTTTTTCTTTAAATTTTTCCCCCCAAAATTCCCAAAGGTCCGGGGGGGGGGTGGGGGGAAAAAGGGCAAAATTTTTTATTCGTCCCTTTTGGAATTTTACAAAATTTTTAAAAAAAAGAAGAAAGCACCCCCAAACCCCCCAGAAAAACCAAACCCTGCGGGGTTTTTGCCGGAAAATTTTCCCAAAGTTAAAATCCCACGCATTCCACCTGCAAAAAAAGCCCGGGGTTTTTTTTTAACGCCCTTCGGAAAACCAAGGGGGCCCAAAACCGGGGGAAATTGGGGGGCAAAACCCAATTTACCGCCCAAACCCGGGGAAACCGGGGAAAACCAAATTTTGGGGCCAAAAACCCACGGGCCCCCACGGAGTTAAAACTCCCCCTTTTATAAAAAAAAAAAATCCGAAAAGTTTCCCATTCCTGAAAAAGGCCCAGAAAAAATTTTGTCGAAGTTCAAAAGACAAGCGGATTGCAGCTGTGGAGCCGAGAATTTCAGACAATATGTACTAATTGTTCAACGCTGCCTCCAAACTGGCGTGAAAGCACAAGCTTAGGGGACAGGCCGATTTACTTCGTTGTCCAAGATTATATTCTAGAATGTCATCCCCGCGACCTGTACATGAAACACGCTTTTAGGATAATCGACCAGAGAACTCTGTCGCGGAAGAATTTCGTCTCCCGAGAAAAACCTTTCCTACGTAAAACTAAAAGTATCTGACAGCTGTAACAAACATTTTAGCAAGATTGTCCAGAACTACTTGAATGGAAACAATTCAAATGTGCACGACGTGCGGAACGTCCCGAAGACGCCGTCGCTGTAGCTGCGCTTAGGTACTCCGAAGTCATCAGAAATGAAGAAATGTTTTTCCTCAATTCCCTCATGACTTCTTGCTTACACACCTGGGACGAGTTTCGTGGGACCATCACCCGATGTTAAAGGGGGCTCCTGGAAACATCAATGCGCTGAACCTCCAGTGCGTGTGCAGGAAAGAACGAAAGAGTTCTATCACTCTTTCTCCATCGTCTACCGGCCCCGCAGGTTTAAGAGCAACAGGTGCTTCAGCGCCACCAGCAGCTGTGCTCACCGGCCACAGTGACTGCGATGCGCGGACCACTGCTGCACCTTCCACTCTCAGAAGGGTGGTCCGCACCCACAACCTGCCAGAGGACAATATTTCCTTGCCCTGCCTGGAGTCACTGTCTGCGCAACAGATCCGCTCCGAGGAACAGATGCCTTATGTGATGCAGCAATGTTATCGATTCTATTATTGTTTGCCGGGAGTCTCTCCATCGCATTTTCCTGGGCTCAGGGAATCCTTTTCAGACAAACTTGATTATAACAAATGTTGAGACAAACTTGATTATAATAAATAAAATGACTTTGATTTATTGAAAACAATTGTGTTTGTGTGTCATAAACCACAGAAAAAATGCCTCTCAGTAATAAAGAGGGAGACCCCAATTTGGGGGTCTGTTTTGAATCAACACTAGCAGTGCTTTTGTCCATCCTTCGAAATAATCCCGGCTGTTCCCGGGTCTGACCATCAGCAACGGATGGATTTTTTTCGATAACAACATCAGTGGCGGGAACTAACCCCGTCTCTATTGTATAAATGTATAACAATAAAAAAAAACTGTAACCAGTGTAAGTCGCTCTGGATAATTGGCTAAATGCCAATAATGCTGAAATTTCGGCTAACGAAACCGAACGTTAAGCCTCGGTTTATGTCGCTCTGATTCACTTCTGATCTCCGCATCTGCTGTATACATGCATAAACGTGTAAAATAAATAAATGAACAAACAAATAAATGAATAAGTAAATTTTTAAAACTTACAAACCTTAAGCAGTGTAGGTCGCTCTGGATAATTGGCTACATGCCAGTAATGCTGACATTTCGGCTAAAAGTGCTGGCCGAAAGTCAAGCCTCGGTTTATGTCGCTCTGATTCACTTCTGATCTCGGCCTTTGCTCAAAAGTGTAAAATAAACAAATAAGAAAAACGAATAAAAAAATTAAAAACTATAACCAGTGTAAGTCGCTCTGGATAATTGGCTTAATGCCAATAATGCTGAAATTTCGGCTGACGAAACCGAAGGTTAAGCCTCGGTTTATGTCGCTCTGATTCACTTCTGATCTCCGAATCTGCTGTATACATGCATGAAAGTATGAAATAAATAAATAAATAAATGACCAAAAAACAAATAAAAATAAATAAGTAAATTTTTAAAACTTTACAAACCTTAAAAATGTTAAAAACTAGTTAATTCTTCTGTTATTGTGACGGCAGATGGTTTTGGGCGCAACAACTATCCATTTATGAAGCAAAATATTCAGGAAAGCAACTTTTGTTATTGTGAGCCGTCGTGGAGAAATGGTCGTCCGATCAATGTCATCTGTGTTAGCAAAAAAAATAATTATAATAATAACAATGAACACCATCTCATTTTAAACACAGGGCCAGGGAGAAATTGAAGTTCAAGTTCAAGTTCACCTTTATTGTCATGTGTATTAAAATACAATGAAATATTTGTACACCACCTCTTTGCATAGATATACATTATATACACGGAATACAGTACACAAACATTACACATGTACACAGAATACAGTATATATTATATACACAGAATATAATACACAACAGGGGTGATTCTAGGATCAGACCTTTAGGGACACCCCTAATGAGAATGTGACATGCATACAGTGCCTTGCAAAGGTGTTCAACCCCCCTGCTAAATCACTCATTTCACTGGATAACAATTAACACATTAATATTTTTCTATATATGATATTTTAATTTCCAAAAGTAATACTTTTAATGAATTACTAGTAAGTAACATGAGTTTTACACAGAAAAAATTCAGGGGCATGAATACAGTATATATTATATACACAGAATACAATACAGAATAACATTACATTATATACACAGAATACAGTATAGGTTATATACACAGAATACAGTACACACTAATAATTGACCACCTTTTTACTACTGACTGAAATGCTCTGTTTCTATACCCACTGTGATGTGCGCACAAAGGAGCTGTGTATATGGAAGTCTGTTCGTCAAATAACCACCATGAATAAAATGAAACACGGATCACAGATTAAATGGGCCTACCTTAGACAGAGGTATACAACGCCCCAGAAAAGGGCTTCCACCAGTAAACATACTGGTTGTTGGTCATTCATTTTTCAGACAGAATTTGCATGATTATTCAGAAGTTGAATTTTGTTTTCAACATTTCAGGTTAATAAAAATGAATTCGTCACCTTTGCCACTGATTCTTTGTGTACATGTCTTTATTTAGCCTACACCTGAGAACTGCTGGATGCTGATGATAATGACCAAAGAAGCCCACAGCAATTTTAGAGCCGCTCGAACACACCATAGCTGACTTCAACCCGAACCTCGGCAGGGAAAGTTTACCGCTGGTAGGCTAGAGCGGAGCCGGAGGAAGGCGCAGCGCCTTTGAGGGCAATCACGCCAGAAATTCACTGGCCGGCGCATGAAAGCTTCAGTCAGCCAGGCGACTACGCTTCAACAAGTCTATCAAAAACATGAAAGTGTGCTTTCGCACAAAGAACAGTGCTTACATTCGCCATTGCTTTAAAAACAACACGTAGCAACGTAGGCACAGGAGTGTCAGCAGCTAAACGCTTTACAGGCGAGGCGAAAACGGCAAACGATGTCGGGAAAGGAAACGGTGTGCAAAGTGAGAACATGTCGGCATCGTCTGTAAACAGCAAAGCTTCTTTAACAAGGTGCTCAGTTCTTACCATTTGTCAGAACAAATACATGTACGCGGTCGCAATCGTGCCTACAAATAAGTAACCGCTTCAGTTCTCAGTAGAATGTTTGTTAAGGAAAGCATACAAATGTAGCCACACACAAGAATGGCAATTAAAACAAGGGCATTAACATCTCTTTGTTTCACCAGCTTAGATAACGAGCTAAGGTTGTGCTCACATACAAGGATGTCATGTCGAGGTTGCAAAAGTAACAAACGGTAAAACAAACAATAATAAGACAGGTAGGCCTACTATTTACAGCAGACGAAGCTTCCGATGAGAAAAGCATAAACGACTAAACGCGGAAGCGCTTTGGAGGCGTCCTGTTAGATTCCCAAGTGCAAAGCGAGCAAACAAGTTACAGCAAATTAATTAAAACTGTTTACAATCGACAAGCGAACAGTCCAGGAAGAATTTCAAAAGCGCTGTACATGAAATGGTTGCAATTATAAATCACACGTTGTGAAACTGGCGAGCTCTCCTGCGTTGTGCTCCTCGGTCACTTTTTCTCCAAATCGAAACGCGAAACTGTAACTGCTGGCGGATGGGCTCGCCTGCGTCAGTGCTGCCGTACACAGCTCCCGGTATCCGTGTATGTGGCCGTTCGCGCATTACTAGACTTTAAACCATTCTAAACGGTCGCAGGTGTCGGTTGCGCTCCACTCCATGTGTCGCTTCGCTGGTAGTGTCTTTTGTGCCCTTTCAGACACTTTCGTCTTGCTTGAGCCATATAGCCACAAAGTCTTCCACTAACAATGCTGCGGCAGGGTAGCATAGTGGTTAAGGAGCGGGACTCGTAATCGAAAGATTGCCGGTTCGATCCCCCGCTGGAAACTGCTGCTGTACTGTAACATACATAAGTCTGCTGAATGAAGAAATGCAATGCCGCACATCCACATGCCCGAGAAAAGTCCCAAACGCGCTGTCGCGCTGATCTTCACTTAGTCCTCGCGGAAGAGAGCAAATTCAGAATTTGCCCCTTTCTAAATGTTAATTGTCGCCAGCGCACTTCCATCATCATGCCCACGACAGACGAGCCGCGCTTGATCTGCTGTCTGTCTGACAGACGCTTGGATCGTTAAGCCGAAATTTCGAACCGCGTGTTAACCCGAAAATCTCTAGCATTAAAGTAGGACGCTTCAACACATTCAGCAGGATTCCTGACAGCGACAAGACGCGGACGTGTTCAGCCACCGTGTGGAAGGGCTACGACTCTGAGTTCTGTTGGCGCCACACCTTCACCTCGGCCTACGTCACGCTGATTGACTTCTGAGCTCCGCCTCTTTGATCAAAAACAGAAGATCCCGAAAAGTATGCCTCATTCAAAGCATGACAGCGACGACGACAGGACACCGACGACTATAGACATCAGTTTCAGTCGTTCTGGTGCCTTCCTTGGCGAGGTGGAAGACATTTGGCGGAGCCCTTCGTGCATACACCGCAAGGAATAAGAGATACAATCGATGTCCGCTTCCAGGGTGGTGTCTTCATCAGAAAATCACGCGAGTATAAAGGAAGAAGCATTGACATGTACCTGCTGAAATCATTTGCACAAGACGACATCAGCCGTATTACTGCCAAAACGCTGAAACTACACAGTGCCAACAGAAGGAATTCAGAGGCAATGAAAAGTATTGGTAGAAGTCAAGGTGATGCTATGCCGACGCGAGAGTTTAAAATCACAAGTTCAAAAGACAAGCGGATTGCAGCTGTGGAGCCGAGGAATTTCAGACAATATGTACGAATTGTTCAACGCTGCCTCCAAACCTGGTGTGAAAGCACAAGCTTAGGGGACAGGCCGATTCACTTCGTTGTCCAAGATTATATTCTAGAATGTGATCCCCGCGACCTTTACATGACACCCGTTTTTAGGATAATCGACCAGGAGAACTCTGTCGCGGAAGAATTACTTTTCCCTGGGAAAAAGCTTCCCTACGTAAAGCTAAGAGTATCTGACAGCTGTAACAAACATTTTAGCAAGATTGTCCAGAACTACTTGAATGGAAACAATTCAAAATGTGCACGACGTGCGGAACGTCCCGAAGACGCCGTCGCTGTAGCTGCGCTTGTGTACTCCGAAGTCATCAGAAATGAAGAAATGTTTTTCCTCAATTCCCTCATGACTTCTTGCTTACACACCTGGGACGAGTTTCGGGACCATCACCCGATGTTAAAGGGGGGCTCCTGGAAACATCGATGCGCTGAACCTCCAGTGCGTGTGCAGGAAAGAACGGAAAAGTTCTATCATTCTTTTCTCCATCGTCTACCGGCCCCGCAGGTTTAAGAGCAACAGGTGCTTCTACAGCGTCGCCACCAGCTGTGCTCACCGGCCACAGTGACTGCGATGCGCGGACCACTGCTGCACCTTCCACTCTCAGAAGGGTGGTCCGCACCCATAACCTGCCAGAGGACAATATTTCCTTGGCCTGCCCGGGCCACTGTCTGCAGAACAGACCCGCTCCGAGGAACAGATGCCTTATGTGATGCAGCAATGTTATCTTTTCTATGATTATTTGCCGGGAGTCTCTCCATCGCATTTTCCCGGGCTCAGGGAATCCTCTTCAGACAAATTTGATTATAACAAATGTTGAGACAAACTTGATTATAATAAATAAAATGACTTTGATTTATTGAAAACAATTGTGTTTGTGTGTCATAAACCACAGAAAAAATGCTTCTCAGTAATAAAGAGGGAGACCCCAATTTGGGGTCTGTTTTTGGATCAACACTAGAGCAGTGCTTTCGTCCGTCCATCGAAATGATCCCGGCTGTTCTCGGGCGTAACCACCAGCAACGGACGGATTTTTTTCCCCATAACAACATCACTGGCGGGAACTGACCTGTGCGATTATCTGTTCCATGTAAGGTGTTTCAATCTGCCCGGTTCTGATTACACACCATGTTGCGGCTACGAGTTAATTCTTCTGTTATTGTGACGGCAGATGGTTTTGGGCGCAACAACTATCCATTTATGAAGCAAAATATTCAGGAAAGCAACTTTTGTTATTGTGAGCCGTCGTGGAGAAATGGTCGTCCGATCAATGTCATCTGTGTTAGCAAAAAATAATAATAATAATAACAATGAACACCATCTCATTTTAAACCCAGGGCCAGGGAGAAATTGAAGTTCAAGTTCACCTTTATTGTCATGTGTATTAAAATACAATGAAATATTTGTACACCACCTTGCACGCATAGATATACATTATATACACAGAATACAGTACACAATAACATTACACATGTACACAGAATACAGTATATATTATATACACAGAATATAATACACAACAGGGGTGATTCTAGGATCAGACCTTTAGGGGCGCTCAGCCCCTAATGAGAATGTGACATGCATACAGTGCCTTGCAAAGGTGTTCAACCCCCCTGCTAAATCACTCATTTCACTGGATAACAATTAACACATTAATATTTTTCTATATATGATATTTTAATTTCCAAAAGTAATACTTTTAATGAATTACTAGTAAGTAACATGACTTTTACAACAAAAAATTTAGGGGTCATGAATACAGTATATATTATATACACAGAATACAATACAGAATAACATTACATTATATACACAGAATACAGTATAGGTTATATACACAGAATACAGTACACACTAATAATTGACCACCTTTTTACTACTGACTGAAATGCTCTGTTTCTATACCCACTGTGATGTGCGCACAATGGAGCTGTCTATATGGAAGTCTGTTCGTCAAATAATCCCACCATGAACAAAATGAAAACACGGATCACAGATTAAATGGGCCTACCTTAGACAGAGGTATACAACGCCCCGCGAGGGCTTCCACCAGTAAACATACTGGTTGTTGGTCATTCATTTTTCAGACAGAATTTGCATGATTATTCAGAAGTTGAATTTTGTTTTCAACATTTCAGGTTAATAAAAATGAATTCGTCACCTTTGCCACTGATTCTTTGTGTACATGTCTTTATTTAGCCTACACCTGAGAACTGCTGGATGCTGATGATAATGACCAAAGAAGCCCACAGCAATTTCAGAGCCGCTCGAACACACCATAGCTGACTTCAACCCGAACCTCGGCAGGGAAAGTTTACCGCTGGTAGGCTAGAGCGGAGCCGGAGGAAGGCGCAGCGCCTTTGAGGGCAATCACGCCAGAAATTCACTGGCCGGCGCATGAAAGCTTCAGTCAGCCAGGCGACTACGCTTCAACAAGTCTATCAAAAACATGAAAGTGTGCTTTCGCACAAAGAACAGTGCTTACATTCGCCATTGCTTTAAAAACAACACGTAGCAACGTAGGCATAGGAGTGTCAGCAGCTAAACGTTTTGCAGTCGAGGCGAAAATGGCAAACGATGTCGAGCAGGGAAACGGTGGGCAAAGTGAGAACATGTCGGCATCGTCTGTAAACAGCAAAGCTTCTAATTAACAAGGTGCTCAGTTCTTACCATTTGTCAGAACAAATAAATGTACGCGGTCGCAATCATTCCTACAAATAAGTAACCGCTTCAGTTCTCAGTAGAATGTCTATTATGGAAAGCATACAAATGTAGCCACACACAAGAATGGCAATTAAAATAAGGGCATTAACATCTCTTTGTTTCACCAGCTTAGATAACGAGCTAAGGTTGTGCTCACATACAAGGATGTCATGTCGAGGTTGCAAAAGTAACAAACGGTAAAACAAACAATAATAAGACAGGTAGGCCTACTATTTACAGCAGACGAAGCTTCCGATGAAACGAGCATAAACGACTAAACGCGGAAGCGCTTTGGAGGCATCCTGTTAGATTCTCAAGTGCAAAGCGAAAAAACAAGTTACAGCAAATTAATTAAAACTGTTTACAATCGACAAGCGAACAGTCCAGGAAGAATTTCAAAGGCGCTATAGATGAAATGGTTGCAATTATAAATCACACGTTGTGAAACTGGCGAGCTCTCCTGCGTTGTGCTCCTCGGTCACGTTTTCTCCAAATCGAAACGCGAAACTGTAACTGCTGGCGGATGGGCTCGCCTGCGTTAGTGCTGCCGTACACAGCTCCCGGTATCCGTGTATGTGGCCGTTCGCCGATTACTAGACTTTAAACCATTCTAAACGGTCGCAGGTGTCTGTTGGTTGCGCTCCACTCCAGCAGTCGACTTCGCTGTTTAGTGTTTGGTCATTTTGTGCCCTTTCAGACACTTTCGTCTTGCTTGAGCCATATAGCCACAAAGTCTTCCACTAACAATGCTGCGGCAGTGTAGCATAGTGGTTAAGGAGCAGGGACTCGTAATCGAAAGATTGCCGGTTCGATCCCCCGCTAAAATCCACTGCTGCTGATAACTGTAAAAACATACATAAGTCTGCTGAATGAAGAAATGCAATGCCGCACATCCACATGCCCGAGAAAAGTCCCAAACGCGCTGTCGCGCTGATCTTCACTTAGTCCTCGCGGAAGAGAGCAAATTCAGAATTTGCCCCTTTCTAAATGTTAAATGTCGCCAGCGCACTTCCGTCACCATGCAAACGACAGACGAACCGCACTTGATCCGTTGTCTGACAGACGCTTACGGTCGAAGGATCCTACAATTTCGGCGGCCAAAAGTTTCGGCGGGCGAAAGTTAACCCGAAAATCTCTAGCATTAAAGTAGGACGCTTCAACACATTCAGCAGACCTGACAGCGACAAGACGCGGACGTGTTCAGCCACCGTGTGGAAGGGCTACGACTCTACGTTCTGTTGGCGCCACACCTTCACATCAGCCTACGTCACGCTGACTGACTTCTGAGCTCCGCCTCTTTGATCAAAAACAGAAGATCCAGAAAAGTATGCCTCATTCAAAGCATGACAGCGACGACGACAGGACACCGACGACTATACACTTCAGTTTAGGTCGTTCTGGTGCCTTCCTTGGCAAGGTGGAAGACATTTCGCGGGAGCCCTTCGTGTATATACCGCAAGGAATAAGAGATACAATCTATGTCCGCTTCCAGGGTGGTATCTTCATGAGAATATCACGCGAGTATAAAGGAAGAAGCAACGACATGTGCCCGCTGAAATCATTTGCAGAAGACGACATCAGCCGTATTACTGCCAAAACGCTGAAACTACACAATATCAACAGAAGGAATTCAGAGGCAATGAAAAGTATTGGTAGAAAGTCAAGGTGATGCTATGCCGACGCGAGAGTTTAAAATCACAAGTTCAAAAGACAAGCGGATTGCAGCTGTGGAGCCGAGGAATTTCAGACAATATGTACGAATTGTTCAACGCTGCCTCCAAACCTGGCGTGAAAGTGAAAGCACAAGTTTAGGGGACAGGCCGATTCACTTCGTTGTCCAAGATTATATTCTAGAATGTGATCCCCGCGACCTTTACATGAAACACGTTTTTAGGATAATCGACCAGGAGAACTCTGTCGCGGAAGAATTTCGTCTCCCCGAGAAAAACCTTTCCTACGTAAAACTAAAAGTATCTGACAGCTGTAACAAACATTTTAGCAAGATTGTCCAGAACTACTTGAATGGAAACAATTCAAAATGTGCACGACGTGTGGAACGTCCCGAAGACGCCGTCGCTGTAGCTGCGCTTGTGTACTCCGAAGTCATCAGAAATGAAGAAATGTTTTTCCTCAATTCCCTCATGACTTCTTGCTTACACACCTGGGACGAGTTTCGGGACCATCACCCGATGTTAAAGGGGGGCTCCTGGAAACATCGATGCGCTGAACCTCCAGTGCGTGTGCAGGAAAGAACGGAAAAGTTCTATCATTCTTTTCTCCATCGTCTACCGGCCCCGCAGGTTTAAGAGCAACAGGTGCTTCTACAGCGTCGCCACCAGCTGTGCTCACCGGCCACAGTGGCTGCGATGCGCGGACCACTGCTGCACCTTCCACTCTCAGAAGGGTGGTCCGCACCCATAACCTGCCAGAGGACAATATTTCCTTGGCCTGCCCGGGCCACTGTCTGCAGAACAGACCCGCTCCGAGGAACAGATGCCTTATGTGATGCAGCAATGTTATCTTTTCTATGATTATTTGCCGGGAGTGTCTCCATCGCATTTTCCCGGGCTCAGGGAATCCTCTTGAGACAAACTTGATTATAACAAATGTTGAGACAAACTTGATTATAATAAATAAAATGACTTTGATTTATTGAAAACAATTGTGTTTGTGTGTCATAAACCACAGAAAAAATGCCTCTCAGTAAAAAAGAGGGAGACCCCAATTTGGGGTCTGTTTTTGGATCAACACTAGAGCAGTGCTTTCGTCCATCCTTCGAAATAATCCCGGCTGTTCCCGGGTCTGACCATCAGCAACGGATGGAATTTTTTTCGATAACAACATCAGTGGCGGGAACTGACCTGTGCGATTGTCTGTTTCATGTAAGGTTTTTCAATCTGCCCGGTTCTGATTACACACCATGTTGCGGCTACGAGTTAATTCTTCTGTTATTGTGACGGCAGATGGTTTTGGGCGCAACAACTATCCATTTATGAAGCAAAATATTCAGGAAAGCAACTTTTGTTATTGTGAGCCGTCGTGGAGAAATGGTCGTCCGATCAATGTCATCTGTGTTAGCAAAAAAATAATTATAATAATAACAATGAACACCATCTCATTTTAAACACAGGGCCAGGGAGAAATTGAAGTTCAAGTTCAAGTTCACCTTTATTGTCATGTGTATTAAAATACAATGAAATATTTGTACACCACCTTGCACGCATAGATATACATTATATACACGGAATACAGTACACAATAACATTACACATGTACACAGAATACAGTATATATTATATACACAGAATATAATACACAACAGGGGTGATTCTAGGATCAGACCTTTAGGGGCGCTCAGCCCCTAATGAGAATGTGACATGCATACAGTGCCTTGCAAAGGTGTTCAACCCCCCTGCTAAATCACTCATTTCACTGGATAACAATTAACACATTAATATTTTTCTATATATGATATTTTAATTTCCAAAAGTAATACTTTTAATGAATTACTAGTAAGTAACATGAGTTTTACACAAAAAATTTAGGGGTGCTGAATACAGTATATATTATATACACAGAATACAATACAGAATAACATTACATTATATACACAGAATACAGTATAGGTTATATACACAGAATACAGTACACACTAATAATTGACCACCTTTTTACTACTGACTGAAATGCTCTGTTTCTATACCCACTGTGATGTGCGCACAATGGAGCTGTCTATATGGAAGTCTGTTCGTCAAATAATCCCACCATGAACAAAATGCGAAACACGGATCACAGATTAAATGGGCCTACCTTAGACAGAGGTATACAACGCCCCATGAGGGCTTCCACCAGTAAACATACTGGTTGTTGGTCATTCATTTTTCAGACAGAATTTGCATGATTATTCAGAAGTTGAATTTTGTTTTCAACATTTCAGGTTAATAAAAATGAATTCGTCACCTTTGCCACTGATTCTTTGTGTACGTGTCTTTATTTAGCCTACACCTGAGTACTTCTGGATGCTGATGATAATGACCAAAGAAGCCCACAGCAATTTCAGAGCCGCTCGAACACACCATAGCTGACTTCAACCCGAACTTGGGTAGGGAAAGTTTACCGCTGGTAGGCTAGAGCGGAGCCGGAGGAAGGCGCAGCGCCTTTGAGGGCAATCACGCCAGAAATTCACTGGCCGGCGCATGAAAGCTTCAGTCAGCCAGGCGACTACGCTTTAACTAGTCTGTCAAAAACATGAAAGTGTGCTTTCGCACAAAGAACAGTGCTTACATTCGCCATTGCTTTAAAAACAACACGTAGCAACGTAGGCATAGGAGTGTCAGCAGCTAAACGTTTTGCAGGTCGAGGCGAAAATGGCAAACGATGTCGAGGAAAGGAAACGGTGGGCAAAGTGAGAACATGTCGGCATCGTCTGTAAACAGCAAAGCTTCTTTAACAAGGTGCTCAGTTCTTACCATTTGTCAGAACAAATACATGTACGCGGTCGCAATCGTGCCTACAAATAAGTAACCGCTTCAGTTCTCAGTAGAATGTTTGTTAAGGAAAGCATACAAATGTAGCCACACACAAGAATGGCAATTAAAACAAGGGCATTAACATCTCTTTGTTTCACCAGCTTAGATAACGAGCTAAGGTTGTGCTCACATACAAGGATGTCATGTCGAGGTTGCAAAAGTAACAAACGGTAAAACAAACAATAATAAGACAGGTAGGCCTACTATTTACAGCAGACGAAGCTTCCGATGAGACGAGCATAAACGACTAAACGCGGAAGCGCTTTGGAGGCGTCCTGTTAGATTCTCAAGTGCAAAGCGAACAAACAAGTTACAGCAAATTAATTAAAACTGTTTACAATCGAAAAGCGAACAGTCCAGGAAGAATTTCAAAGGCATTATAGATGAAATGGTTGCAAATATAAATCACACGTTGTGAAACTGGCGAGCTCTCCTGCGTTGTGCTCCTCGGTCACGTTTTCTCCAAATCGAAACGCGAAACTGTAACTGCTGGCGGATGGGCTCGCCTGCGTTAGTGCTGCCGTACACAGCTCCCGGTATCCGTGTATGTGGCCGTTCGCCGATTACTAGACTTTAAACCATTCTAAACGGTCGCAGGTGTCTGTTGCGCTCCACTCCATGTGTCGCTTCGCTGGTAGTGTCTTTTGTGCCCTTTCAGACACTTTCGTCTTGCTTGAGCCATAGCCACAAAGTCTTCCACTCACAATGCTGCGCCAGTGTAGCATAGTGGTTAAGGCGCAGGACTCGTAATCGAAAGATTGCCGGTTCGATCCCCCGCTGGACACTGGAAACGTAAATATCCAGCTGCATAAATGTAACTGTAACATACATAAGTCTGCTGAATGAAGAAATGCAATGCCGCACATCCACATGCCCGAGAAAAGTCCCAAACGCGCTGTCGCGCTGATCTTCACTTAGTCCTCGCGGAAGAGAGCAAATTCAGAATTTGCCCCTTTCTAAATGTTAAATGTCGCCAGCGCACTTCCATCACCATGCCCACGACAGACGAGCCGCGCTTGATCCGCTGTCTGACAGACGCTTACCGCCGAAGGATCGTACAATTTCGGCGGCCGAAATTTCGGCGCGAAAGTTAACCCGAAAATCTCTAGTATTAACGCAGGACGCTTGAGCACTTTCAGCAGGATCCCTGACGGGGACAAGACGCGGACGTGTTCAGCCACCGTGTGGAAGGGCTACGACTCTACGTTCTGTTGGCGCCACACCTTCACGTCGGCCTACGTCACGCTGATTGACTTCTGAGCTCCGCCTCTTTGATCAAAAACAGAAGATCCCGAAAAGTATGCCTCATTCAAAAGCATGACAGCGACGACGACAGGACACCGACGACTATACACTTCAGTTTAGGTCGTTCTGGTGCCTTCCTTGGCGAGGTGGAAGACATTTGGCGGGAGCCCTTCGTGCATATACCGCAAGGAATAAGAGATACAATCTATGTTCGCTTCCAGGGTGGTGTCTTCATCAGAAAATCACGCGAGTATAAGGAAGAAGCAACGACATGTACCCGCTGAAATCATGTGCACAAGACGACATCAGCCGTATTACTGCCAAAACGCTGAAACTACACAGTGCCAACAGAAGGAATTCAGAGGCAATGAAAAGTATTGGTAGAAGTCAAGGTGATGCTATGCCGACGCGAGAGTTTAAAATCACAAGTTCAAAAGACAAGCGGATTGCAGCTGTGGAGCCGAGGAATTTCAGACAATATGTACTAATTGTTCAACGCTGCCTCCAAACCTGGCGTGAAAGCACAAGCTTAGGGGACAGGCCGATTTACTTCGTTGTCCAAGATTATATTCTAGAATGTGATCCCCGCGACCTTTACATGAAACACGCTTTTAGGATAATCGACCAGGAGAACTCTGTCGCGGAAGAATTTCGTCTCCCCGAGAAAAACCTTTCCTACGTAAAACTAAAAGTATCTGACAGCTGTAACAAACATTTTAGCAAGATTGTCCAGAACTACTTGAATGGAAACAATTCAAAATGTGCACGACGTGTGGAACGTCCCGAAGACGCCGTCGCTGTAGCTGCGCTTGTGTACTCCGAAGTCATCAGAAATGAAGAAATGTTTTTCCTCAATTCCCTCATGACTTCTTGCTTACACACCTGGGACGAGTTTCGGGACCATCACCCGATGTTAAAGGGGGGCTCCTGGAAACATCGATGCGCTGAACCTCCAGTGCGTGTGCAGGAAAGAACGGAAAAGTTCTATCATTCTTTTCTCCATCGTCTACCGGCCCCGCAGGTTTAAGAGCAACAGGTGCTTTCAGCGTCGCCAGCAGCTGTGCTCACCGGCCACAGTGACTGCGATGCGCGGACCACTGCTGCACCTTCCACTCTCAGAAGGGTGGTCCGCACCCATAACCTGCCAGAGGACAATATTTCCTTGGCCTGCCCGAGTCACTGTCTGCGCAACAGACCCGCTCCGAGGAACAGATGCCTTATGTGATGCAGCAATGTTATCTTTTCTATTGATTGTTTGCCGGGAGTCTCTCCATCGCATTTTCCCGGGCTCAGGGAATCCTCTTGAGACAAACTTGATTATAACAAATGTTGAGACAAACTTGATTATAATAAATAAAATGACTTTGATTTATTGAAAACAATTGTGTTTGTGTGTCATAAACCACAAAAAAATGCCTCTCAGTAATAAGGAGGAGACCTCAATTTGGGGTCTGTTTTGGATCAACACAAGAGCAGTGCTTTCGTCCGTCCATCGAAATGATCCCGGCTGTTCCCGGGCGTAACCACCAGCAACGGACGGATTTTTTTCCCCATAACAACATCACTGGCGGGAACTGACCTGTGCGATTGTCTGCTTCATGTCAGGTTTTTCAATCTGCCCAGTTCTGATTACACACCATGTTGCAGCTACGAGTTAATTCTTCTGTTTTTGTGACGGCAGATGGTTTTGGGCAAAACAACTATCCATTTATGAAGCAAAATATTCAGGAAAGCAACTTTTGTTATTGTGAGCCGTCGTGGAGAAATGGTCGTCCGATCAATGTCATCTGTGTTAGCAAAAAAAAATAATAATAATAATAACAATGAACACCATCTCATTTTAAACCCAGGGCCAGGGAGAAATTGAAGTTCAAGTTCAAGTTCACCTTTATTGTCATGTGTATTAAAATACAATGAAATATTTGTACACCACCTTGCAGGCATAGATATACATTATATACACAGAATACAGTACACAATAACATTACACATGTACACAGAATACAGTATATATTATATACACAGAATATAATACACAACAGGGGTGATTCTAGGATCAGACCTTTAGGGGCGCTCAGCCCCTAATGAGAATGTGACATGCATACAGTGCCTTGCAAAGGTGTTCAACCCCCCTGCTAAATCACTCATTTCACTGGATAACAATTAACACATTAATATTTTTCTATATATGATATTTTAATTTCCAAAAGTAATACTTTTAATGAATTACTAGTAAGTGACATGAGTTTTACACCAAAAAATTTAGGGGTGCTGAATACAGTATATATTATATACACAGAATACAAAACAGAATAACATTACATTATATACACAGAATACAGTATAGGTTATATACACAGAATACAGTACACACTAATAATTGACCACCTTTTTACTACTGATTGAAATGCTCTGTTTCTATACCCACTGTGATGTGCGCACAATGGAGCTGTCTATATGGAAGTCTGTTCGTCAAATAATCCCACCATGAACAAAAGCGAAACACGGATCACAGATTAAATGGGCCTACCTTAGACAGAGGTATACAACGCCCCGCGAGGGCTTCCACCAGTAAACATACTGGTTGTTGGCCATTCATTTTTCAGACAGAATTTGCATGATTATTCAGAACTTGAATTTTGTTTTCAACATTTCAGGTTAATAAAAATGAATTTGTCACCTTTGCCACTGATTCTTTGTGTACGTGTCTTTATTTAGCCTACACCTGAGAACTGCTGGATGCTGATGATAATGACCAAAGAAGCCCACAGCAATTTCAGAGCCGCTCGAACAAACCATAGCTGACTTCAACCCGAACCTCGGCAGGGAAAGTTTACCGCTGGTAGGCTAGAGCGGAGCCGGAGGAAGGCGCAGCGCCTTTGAGGGCAATCACGCCAGAAATTCACTGGCCGGCGCATGAAAGCTTCAGTCAGCCAGGCGACTACGCTTTAACTAGTCTGTCAAAAACATGAAAGTGTGCTTTCGCACAAAGAACAGTGCTTACATTCGCCATTGCTTTAAAAACAACACGTAGCAACGTAGGCATAGGAGTGTCAGCAGCTAAACGTTTTGCGGTCGAGGCGAAAATGGCAAACGATGTCGAGCAGGGAAACGGTGGGCAAAGTGAGAACATGTCGGCATCGTCTGTAAACAGCAAAGCGTCTTAATTAACAAGGTGCTCAGTTCTTACCATTTGTCAGAACAAATAAATGTACGCGGTCGCAATCATTCCTACAAATAAGTAACCGCTTCAGTTCTCAGTAGAATGTCTATTATGGAAAGCATACAAATGTAGCCACACACAAGAATGGCAATTAAAACAAGGGCATTAACATCTCTTTGTTTCACCATCTTAGATAATGAGCTAACGTTGTGCTCACATACAAGGATGTCATGTCGAGGTTGCAAAAGTAACAAACGGTAAAACAAACAATAATAAGACAGGTAGGCCTACTATTTACAGCAGACGAAGCTTCCGATGAGACGAGCATAAACGACTAAACGCGGAAGCGCTTTGGAGGCGTCCTGTTAGATTCCCAAGTGCAAAGCGAACAAACAAGTTACAGCAAATTAATTAAAACTGTTTACAATCGAAAAGCGAACAGTCCAGGAAGAATTTCAAAGGCATTATAGATGAAATGGTTGCAATTATAAATCAAACGTTGTGAAACTGGCGAGCTCTCCTGCGTTGTGCTCCTCGGTCACTTTTTCTCCAAATCGAAACGCGAAACTGTAACTGCTGGCGGATGGGCTCGACTGCGTTAGTGCTGCCGTACGCAGCTCCTGGTACCCGTGTATGTGGCCGTTTGCGGATTACTAGACTTTAAACCATTCTAAACGGTCGCAGGTGTCTGTTGCGCTCCACTCCATGAGTCGCTTCGCTGGTAGTGTCTTTTGTGCCCTTTCAGACACTTTCTTCTTGCTTGAGCCATATAGCCACAAAATCTTCCACTCACAATGCTGCGGCAGTGTAGCATAGTGGTTAAGGAGCGGGACTCGTAATTGAAAGATTGCCGGTTCGATCCCCCGCTGGGACACTGCTGCTGTACTGTAACGTACATAAGTCTGCTGAATGAAGAAATGCAATGCCGCACATCCACATGCCCGAGAAAAGTCCCAAACGCTGTCGCTTCACTTAGTCCTCGCGGAAGAGAGCAAATTCAGAATTTGCACCTTTCTAAATGTTAAATGTCTTCCAGCACTTCCATCACCATGCCCACGACAGACGAGCCGCGCTTGATCCGCTGTCTGACAGACGCTTACCGCCGAAGGATCCTACAATTTCGGCGTACGAACCGAAAAGTTAACCCGAAAATCTCTAGCATTAAAGTAGGACGCTTCAGCAGGATCCCTGACGGCGACAAGACGCGGACGTGTTCAGCCACCGTGTGGGAGGGCTACGACTCTGAGTTCTGTTGGCGCCACACCTCCACCTCGGCCTACGTCACGCTGATTGACTTTTGAGCTCCGCCTCTTTGATCAAAAACAGAAGATCCCGAAAAGTATGCCTCATTCAAAGCATGACAGCGACGACGACAGGACACCGGCGACTATACACTTCAGTTTAGGTCGTTCTGGTGCCTTCCTTGGCAAGGTGGAATACATTTGGCAGGAGCCCTTCGTGCATATACCGCAAGGAATAAGAGATACAATCTATGTCTGCTTCCAGGGTGGTGTCCTCATTAGAAAATCAGACGAGTATAAGGGAAGAAGCAACGACATGTACCCGCTGAAATCATGTGCAGAAGAGGACATCAGCCGTATTACTGCCAAAACGCTGAAACTACACAATATCAACAGAAGGAATTCAGAGGCAATGAAAAGTATTGGTAGAAGTCAAGGTGATGCTATGCCGACGCGAGAGTTTAAAATCACAAGTTCAAAAGACAAGCGGATTGCAGCTGTGGAGCCGAGGAATTTCAGACAATATGTACTAATTGTTCAACGCTGCCTCCAAAACTGGCGTGAAAGCACAAGCTTAGGGGACAGGCCGATTTACTTCGTTGTCCAAGATTATATTCTAGAATGTCATCCCCGCGACCTGTACATGAAACACGCTTTTAGGATAATCGACCAGGAGAACTCTGTCGCGGAAGAATTTCGTCTCCCCGAGAAAAACCTTTCCTACGTAAAACTAAAAGTATCTGACAGCTGTAACAAACATTTTAGCAAGATTGTCCAGAACTACTTGAATGGAAACAATTCAAAATGTGCACGACGTGCGGAACGTCCCGAAGACGCCGTCGCTGTAGCTGCGCTTGTGTACTCCGAAGTCATCAGAAATGAAGAAATGTTTTTCCTCAATTCCCTCATGACTTCTTGCTTACACACCTGGGACGAGTTTCGGGACCATCACCCGATGTTAAAGGGGGGCTCCTGGAAACATCAATGCGCTGAACCTCCAGTGCGTGTGCAGGAAAGAACGAAAGAGTTCTATCACTCTTTTCTCCATCGTCTACCGGCCCCGCAGGTTTAAGAGCAACAGGTGCTTCAGCGCCACCAGCAGCTGTGCTCACCGGCCACAGTGACTGCGATGCGCGGACCACTGCTGCACCTTCCACTCTCAGAAGGGTGGTCCGCACCCACAACCTGCCAGAGGACAATATTTCCTTGCCCTGCCCGAGTCACTGTCTGCGCAACAGATCCGCTCCGAGGAACAGATGCCTTATGTGATGCAGCAATGTTATCTTTTCTATGATTATTTGCCGGGAGTCTCTCCATCGCATTTTCCCGGGCTCAGGGAATCCTCTTGAGACAAACTTGATTATAACAAATGTTGAGAAAAACTTGATTATAATAAATAAAATGACTTTGATTTATTGAAAACAATTGTGTTTGTGTGTCATAAACCACAAAAAAATGCCGCTCAGTAATAAAGAGGGAGACCTCAATTTGGTGTCTGATGTTGGATGAACACAAGAGCAGTGCTTTCGTCCGTCCATCGAAATGATCCCGGCTGTTCCCGGGCGTAACCACCAGCAACGGACGGATTTTTTTTCCCACAACAACATCACTGGCGGGAACTGACCTGTGCGATTGTCTGTTTCATGTCAGGTTTTTCAATCTGCCCAGTTCTGATTACACACCATGTTGCAGCTACGGCTTAATTCTTCTGTTTTTGTGACGGCAGATGGTTTTGGGCCAAAACAACTATCCATTTATGAAGCAAAATATTCAGGAAAGCAACTTTTGTTATTGTGAGCCGTCGTGGAGAAATGGTCGTCCGATCAATGTCATCTGTGTTAGCAAAAAAATAATAATAATAATAATAACAATGAACACCATCTCATTTTAAACCCAGGGCCAGGGAGAAATTGAAGTTCAAGTTCACCTTTATTGTCATGTGTATTAAAATACAATGAAATATTTGTACACCACCTTGCAGGCATAGATATACATTATATACACAGAATACAGTACACAATAACATTACACATGTACACAGAATACAGTATATATTATATACACAGAATATAATACACAACAGGGGTGATTCTAGGATCAGACCTTTAGGGGCGCTCAGCCCCTAATGAGAATGTGACATGCATACAGTGCCTTGCAAAGGTGTTCAACCCCCCTGCTAAATCACTCATTTCACTGGATAACAATTAACACATTAATATTTTTCTATATATGATATTTTAATTTCCAAAAGTAATACTTTTAATGAATTACTAGTAAGTAACATGAGTTTTACACCAAAAATTTAGGGGTGCTGAATACAGTATATATTATATACACAGAATACAAAACAGAATAACATTACATTATATACACAGAATACAGTATAGGTTATATACACAGAATACAGTACACACTAATAATTGACCACCTTTTTACTACTGATTGAAATGCTCTGTTTCTATACCCACTGTGATGTGCGCACAATGGAGCTGTCTATATGGAAGTCTGTTCGTCAAATAATCCCACCATGAATAAAGCGAAACACGGATCACAGATTAAATGGGCCTACCTTAGACAGAGGTATACAACGCCCCGCGAGGGCTTCCACCAGTAAACATACTGGTTGTTGGCCATTCATTTTTCAGACAGAATTTGCATGATTATTCAGAACTTGAATTTTGTTTTCAACATTTCAGGTTAATAAAAATGAATTTGTCACCTTTGCCACTGATTCTTTGTGTACGTGTCTTTATTTAGCCTACACCTGAGAACTGCTGGATGCTGATGATAATGACCAAAGAAGCCCACAGCAATTTCAGAGCCGCTCGAACAAACCATAGCTGACTTCAACCCGAACCTCGGCAGGGAAAGTTTACCGCTGGTAGGCTAGAGCGGAGCCGGAGGAAGGCGCAGCGCCTTTGAGGGCAATCACGCCAGAAATTCACCGGCCGGCGCATGAAAGCTTCAGTCAGCCAGGCGACTACGCTTTAGCAAGCCTGTCAAAAACATTAAAGTGTGCTTTCGCAGAAAGAACAGTGCTTACATTCGCCATTGCTTTAAAAACAACACGTAGCAACGTAGGCATAGGAGTGTCAGCAGCTAAACGTTTTGCGGTCGAGGCGAAAATGGCAAACGATGTCGAGCAGGGAAACGGTGGGCAAAGTGAGAACATGTCGGCATCGTCTGCAAACAGCAAAGCTTCTTAATTAACAAGGTGCTCAGTTCTTACCATTTGTCAGAACAAATAAATGTACGCGGTCGCAATCATTCCTACAAATACGTAACCGCTTCAGTTCTCAGTAGAATGTTTATTAAGGAAAGCATACAAATGTAGCCACACACAAGAATGGCAATTAAAACAAGGGCATTAACATCTCTTTGTTTCACCATCTTAGATAATGAGCTAACGTTGTGCTCACATACAAGGATGTCATGTCGAGGTTGCAAAAGTAACAAACGGTAAAACAAACAATAATAAGACAGGTAGGCCTACTATTTACAGCAGACGAAGCTTCCGATGAGACGAGCATAAACGACTAAACGCGGAAGCGCTTTGGAGGCGTCCTGTTAGATTCCCAAGTGCAAAGCGAACAAACAAGTTACAGCAAATTAATTAAAACTGTTTACAATCGAAAAGCGAACAGTCCAGGAAGAATTTCAAAGGCACTATAGATGAAATGGTTGCAATTCTAAATCAAACGTTGTGAAACTGGCGAGCTCTCCTGCGTTGTGCTCCTCGGTCACTTTTTCTCCAAATCGAAACGCGAAACTGTAACTGCTGGCGGATGGGCTCGACTGCGTTAGTGCTGCCGTACGCAGCTCCTGGTACCCGTGTATGTGGCCGTTCGCGGATTACTAGACTATGAATTCTAAACGGTCGCGGGTGTCTGCTGCGCTCCACTCCATGAGTCGCTTCGCTGGTAGTGTCTTTTGTGCCCTTTCAGACACTTTCTTCTTGCTTGAGCCATATAGCCACAAAATCTTCCACTCACAATGCTGCGGCAGTGTAGCATAGTGGTTAAGGAGCGGGACTCGTAATTGAAAGATTGCCGGTTCGATCCCCCGCTGGGACACTGCTGCTGTACTGTAACGTACATAAGTCTGCTGAATGAAGAAATGCAATGCCGCACATCCACGTGTCCGAGAAAAGTCCCAAACGCGCTTCACTTAGTCCTCGCGGAAGAGAGCAAATTCAGAATTTGCACCTTTCTAAATGTTAAATGTCTTCCAGCACTTCCATCACCATGCCCACGACAGACGAGCCGCGCTTGATCCGCTGTCTGACAGACGCTTACCGCCGAAGGATCCTACAATTTCGGCGTACGAACCGAAAAGTTAACCCGAAAATCTCTAGCATTAAAGTAGGACGCTTCAGCAGGATCCCTGACGGCGACAAGACGCGGACGTGTTCAGCCACCGTGTGGGAGGGCTACGACTCTGAGTTCTGTTGGCGCCACACCTCCACCTCGGCCTACGTCACGCTGATTGACTTTTGAGCTCCGCCTCTTTGATCAAAAACAGAAGATCCGGAAAGCATGCCTCATTCAAAGCATGACAGCGACGACGACAGGACACCGGCGACTATACACTTCAGTTTAGGTCGTTCTGGTGCCTTCCTTGGCAAGGTGGAATACATTTGGCAGGAGCCCTTCGTGCATATACCGCAAGGAATAAGAGATACAATCTATGTCTGCTTCCAGGGTGGTGTCCTCATTAGAAAATCAGACGAGTATAAGGGAAGAAGCAACGACATGTACCCGCTGAAATCATGTGCAGAAGGGGACATCAGCCGTATTACTGCCAAAACGCTGAAACTACACAATATCAACAGAAGGAATTCAGAGGCAATGAAAAGTATTGGTAGAAGTCAAGGTGATGCTATGCCGACGCGAGAGTTTAAAATCACAAGTTCAAAAGACAAGCGGATTGCAGCTGTGGAGCCGAGGAATTTCAGACAATATGTACTAATTGTTCAACGCTGCCTCCAAAACTGGCGTGAAAGCACAAGCTTAGGGGACAGGCCGATTTACTTCGTTGTCCAAGATTATATTCTAGAATGTCATCCCCGCGACCTGTACATGAAACACGCTTTTAGGATAATCGACCAGGAGAACTCTGTCGCGGAAGAATTTCGTCTCCCCGAGAAAAACCTTTCCTACGTAAAACTAAAAGTATCTGACAGCTGTAACAAACATTTTAGCAAGATTGTCCAGAACTACTTGAATGGAAACAATTCAAAATGTGCACGACGTGCGGAACGTCCCGAAGACGCCGTCGCTGTAGCTGCGCTTGTGTACTCCGAAGTCATCAGAAATGAAGAAATGTTTTTCCTCAATTCCCTCATGACTTCTTGCTTACACACCTGGGACGAGTTTCGGGACCATCACCCGATGTTAAAGGGGGGCTCCTGGAAACATCAATGCGCTGAACCTCCAGTGCGTGTGCAGGAAAGAACGAAAGAGTTCTATCACTCTTTTCTCCATCGTCTACCGGCCCCGCAGGTTTAAGAGCAACAGGTGCTTCAGCGCCACCAGCAGCTGTGCTCACCGGCCACAGTGACTGCGATGCGCGGACCACTGCTGCACCTTCCACTCTCAGAAGGGTGGTCCGCACCCACAACCTGCCAGAGGACAATATTTCCTTGCCCTGCCCGAGTCACTGTCTGCGCAACAGATCCGCTCCGAGGAACAGATGCCTTATGTGATGCAGCAATGTTATCGATTCTATTATTGTTTGCCGGGAGTCTCTCCATCGCATTTTCCCGGGCTCAGGGAATCCTTTTCAGACAAACTTGATTATAACAAATGTTGAGACAAACTTGATTATAATAAATAAAATGACTTTGATTTATTGAAAACAATTGTGTTTGTGTGTCATAAACCACAGAAAAAATGCCTCTCAGTAATAAAGAGGGAGACCCCAATTTGGGGTCTGTTTTTGGATCAACACTAGAGCAGTGCTTTTGTCCATCCTTCGAAATAATCCCGGCTGTTCCCGGGTCTGACCATCAGCAACGGATGGAATTTTTTTCGATAACAACATCAGTGGCGGGAACTAACCCCCGTCTCTATTGTATAAATGTATAACAATAAAAAAAAACTGTAACCAGTGTAAGTCGCTCTGGATAATTGGCTAAATGCCAATAATGCTGAAATTTCGGCTAACGAAACCGAAGGTTAAGCCTCGGTTTATGTCGCTCTGATTCACTTCTGATCTCCGCATCTGCTGTATACATGCATAAACGTGTAAAATAAATAAATGAACAAACAAATAAATGAATAAGTAAATTTTTAAAACTTTACAAACCTTAAGCAGTGTAGGTCGCTCTGGATAATTGGCTACATGCCAGTAATGCTGACATTTCGGCTAAAAGTGCTGGCCGAAAGTCAAGCCTCGGTTTATGTCGCTCTGATTCACTTCTGATCTCGGCCTTTGCTCAAAAGTGTAAAATAAACAAATAAGAAAAACGAATAAAAAAATTAAAAACTATAACCAGTGTAAGTCGCTCTGGATAATTGGCTTAATGCCAATAATGCTGAAATTTCGGCTGACGAAACCGAAGGTTAAGCCTCGGTTTATGTCGCTCTGATTCACTTCTGATCTCCGAATCTGCTGTATACATGCATGAAAGTATGAAATAAATAAATAAATAAATGACCAAAAAACAAATAAAAAATAAATAAGTAAATTTTTAAAACTTTACAAACCTTAAGCAGTGTAAGTGTCTCTGGATAATTGGCTACATGCCAGTAATGCTGACATTTCGGCTAAAAGTGCCGGCCGAAAGTCAAGCCTCGGTTTATGTCGCTCTGATTCACTTCTGATCTCGGCCTCTGCTCAAAAGTGTAAAATAAACAAATAAAAAAACGAATAAAAAAAATTAAAAACTATAACCAATGTAAGTCGCTCTGGATAATTGGCTAAACGCCAATAAGGCGGAAATATTGGCTAAGCCGAAATCTGAGCCATAAATTCTTGTATTAACGAGGGGCACTTCACCACATTCAGCAGGATCCCTGGCGGCACTACAAGACAAGACGCGGACGTGTTCAGCCACCGTGTGGGAGGGCTACGACTCTGAGTTCTGTTGGCGCCACACCTCCACCTCAGCCTACGTCACGCTGATTGACTTCTGAGCTCCGCCTCTTTGATCAAAAACAGAAGATCCCGAAAAGTATGCCTCATTCAAAGCATGACAGCGACGACGACAGGACACCGACGAGTATAGACATCAGTTTAGGTCGTTCTGGTGCCTTCCTTGGCAAGGTTGAAGACATTTGGCGGGAGCCCTTCGTGCATACACCGCAAGGAATAAGAGATACAATCTATGTCCGCTTCCAGGGTGGTATCTTCATGAGAATATCACGCGAGTATAAAGGAAGAAGCATTGGCATGTGCCTGCTGAAATCATGTGCAGAAGACGACATCAGCCGTATTACTGCCAAAACGCTGAAACTACACAATATCAACAGAAGGAATTCAGAGGCAATGAAAAGCATTGGTAGAAAGCAAGGTGATGCTATGCCGACGCGAGAGTTTAAAATCACAAGTTCAAAAGACAAGCGGATTGCAGCTGTGGAGCCGAAGAATTTCACACAATATGTACGAATTGTTCGGCACTGCCTCCAAACCTGGCGTGAAAGCACAAGTTTAGGGGACAGGCCGATTTACTTCGTTGTCCAAGATTATATTCTAGAATGTGATCCCCGCGACCTTTACATGAAACACGCTTTTAGGATAATCGACCAGGAGAACTCTGTCGCGGAAGAATTTCGTCTCCCCGAGAAAAACCTTTCCTACGTAAAACTAAAAGTATCTGACAGCTGTAACAAACATTTTAGCAAGATTGTCCAGAACTACTTGAATGGAAACAATTCAAAATGTGCACGACGTGTGGAACGTCCCGAAGACGCCGTCGCTGTAGCTGCGCTTGTGTACTCCGAAGTCATCAGAAATGAAGAAATGTTTTTCCTCAATTCCCTCATGACTTCTTGCTTACACACCTGGGACGAGTTTCGGGACCATCACCCGATGTTAAAGGGGGGCTCCTGGAAACATCAATGCGCTGAACCTCCAGTGCGTGTGCAGGAAAGAACGAAAGAGTTCTATCACTCTTTTCTCCATCGTCTACCGGCCCCGCAGGTTTAAGAGCAACAGGTGCTTCAGCGCCACCAGCAGCTGTGCTCACCGGCCACAGTGACTGCGATGCGCGGACCACTGCTGCACCTTCCACTCTCAGAAGGGTGGTCCGCACCCACAACCTGCCAGAGGACAATATTTCCTTGCCCTGCCCGAGTCACTGTCTGCGCAACAGATCCGCTCCGAGGAACAGATGCCTTATGTGATGCAGCAATGTTATCGATTCTATTATTGTTTGCCGGGAGTCTCTCCATCGCATTTTCCCGGGCTCAGGGAATCCTCTTGAGACAAACTTGATTATAACAAATGTTGAGAAAAACTTGATTATAATAAATAAAATGACTTTGATTTATTGAAAACAATTGTGTTTGTGTGTCATAAACCACAAAAAAAATGCTTCTCAGTAATAAGGAGGGAGACCTCAAGTTGGTGTCTGTTGTTGGATGAACACAAGAGCAGTGCTTTCGTCCGTCCATCGAAATGATCCCGGCTGTTCCCGGGCGTAACCACCAGCAACGGACGGATTTTTTTTCCCACAACAACATCACTGGCGGGAACTGACCTGTGCGATTGTCTGTTTCATGTCAGGTTTTTCAATCTGCCCAGTTCTGATTACACACCATGTTGCAGCTACGGCTTAATTCTTCTGTTTTTGTGACGGCAGATGGTTTTGGGCCAAAACAACTATCCATTTATGAAGCAAAATATTCAGGAAAGCAACTTTTGTCATTGTGAGCCGTCGTGGAGAAATGGTCGTCCGATCAATGTCATCTGTGTTAGCAAAAATAATAATAATAACAATAATAACAATGAACACCATCTCATTTTAAACCCAGGGCCAGGGAGAAATTGAAGTTCAAGTTCACCTTTATTGTCATGTGTATTCAAATACAATGAAATATTTGTACACCACCTTGCAGGCATAGATATACATTATATACACAGAATACAGTACACAATAACATTACACATGTACACAGAATACAGTATATATTATATACACAGAATATAATACACAACAGGGGTGATTCTAGGATCAGACCTTTAGGGGCGCTCAGCCCCTAATGAGAATGTGACATGCATACAGTGCCTTGCAAAGGTGTTCAACCCCCCTGCTAAATCACTCATTTCACTGGATAACAATTAACACATTAATATTTTTCTATATATGATATTTTAATTTCCAAAAGTAATACTTTTAATGAATTACTAGTAAGTAACATGAGTTTTACACCAAAAAATTTAGGGGTGCTGAATACAGTATATATTATATACAGAGAATACAAAACAGAATAACATTACATTATATACACAGAATACAGTATAGGTTATATACACAGAATACAGTACACACTAATAATTGACCACCTTTTTACTACTGATTGAAATGCTCTGTTTCTATACCCACTGTGATGTGCGCACAATGGAGCTGTCTATATGGAAGTCTGTTCGTCAAATAATCCCACCATGAATAAAGCGAAACACGGATCACAGATTAAATGGGCCTACCTTAGACAGAGGTATACAACGCCCATGAGGGCTTCCACCAGTAAACATACTGGTTGTTGGTCATTCATTTTTCAGACAGAATTTGCATGATTATTCAGAACTTGAATTTTGTTTTCAACATTTCAGGTTAATAAAAATGAATTCGTCACCTTTGCCACTGATTCTTTGTGTACGTGTCTTTATTTAGCCTACACCTGAGAACTGCTGGATGCTGATGATAATGACCAAAGAAGCCCACAGCAATTTCAGAGCCGCTCGAACAAACCATAGCTGACTTCAACCCGAACCTCGGCAGGGAAAGTTTACCGCTGGTAGGCTAGAGCGGAGCCGGAGGAAGGCGCAGCGCCTTTGAGGGCAATCAGGCCAGAAATTCACCGGCCGGCGCATGAAAGCTTCAGTCAGCCAGGCGACTACGCTTTAGCAAGTCTGTCAAAAACATTAAAGTGTGCTTTCGCAGAAAGAACAGTGCTTATAGTCGCCATTGCTTTAAAAACAACACGTAGCAACGTAGGCATAGGAGTGTCAGCAGCTAAACGTTTTGCGGTCGAGGCGAAAATGGCAAACGATGTCGAGCAGGGAAACGGTGGGCAAAGTGAGAACATGTCGGCATCGTCTGCAAACAGCAAAGCTTCTTAATTAACAAGGTGCTCAGTTCTTACCATTTGTCAGAACAAATAAATGTACGCGGTCGCAATCATTCCTACAAATACGTAACCACTTCAGTTCTCAGTAGAATGTTTATTAAGGAAAGCATACAAATGTAGCCACACACAAGAATGGCAATTAAAACAAGGGCATTAACATCTCTTTGTTTCACCAGCTTAGATAATGAGCTAACGTTGTGCTCACATACAAGGATGTCATGTCGAGGTTGCAAAAGTAACAAACGGTAAAACAAACAATAATAAGACAGGTAAGCCTACTATTTACAGCAGACGAAGCTTCCGATGAGACGAGCATAAACGACTAAACGCGGAAGCGCTTTGGAGGCGTCCTGTTAGATTCCCAAGTGCAAAGCGAACA